>CANTUT010000265.1:7500-312500 GCA_947687605.1 Reutealis trisperma | reverse complement strand
CAAAGAAATCATATAGTTATAAGAAGGAATAGAAAGAAACTTTGGTTTCAAGAATCTCAAAGGTTCACATAACATGATAACTTGTACTTCTAATAGTCCTCAAGCTTTATCATACATTATGATTCAATACTTAGCATTTGCTTAACATTATGCTATCCTATCCCACAACTACCACATGCCTATAGAACATTCACATAAACTTGTAGTTGCACTTAGAAGTGCACTCACCACTTGCACATAACATGTTGACTTTCAAAGTCTTGTATACTTTGCCTTTATAGGCTAATATGAAAACAAATTATAACTCATACCAAGACTTTTCTAAAGCCAAAAACAATATATCATGATCAAAATATCAATTGCATTTATCATTCAACTTAGTACATTTAACACTTTACATATATATCTCCACTTAACAAGTAACCTTTTAAGAATCATGCTTGTCTCTTATAGCCAATTCATATAATCAATCTCATCATCCATTTAAGATCATTATCTCATTATTAACTCATCATAATGTCACTTAATCATGAAAACATATTAATCACACCATAGAAATAGGGTTAGAAAACCCTAGGTATATCCTATTATCTCTAGACTTGTCTAGAGTTGTTCCTTCAACCAACATGCAATCAAATCATTTATCATTCATGTATACATGTCAATAATCATTAAAATATATCACATAAAAATTATAGACATTGAGATTGAATTCCCAATGTAGGCCAAATTATACAATAGAGGAAGATCATGAACTTCTTACTTTTCGCACTTTCCGTTCATTACATAATATGCAAATACATGATATAAACCAATATTTTTCATGTAAACATGGTGAAAATCATTTTAAAATATTTATATATATGAATCGGCGCCTATGTAAATATATATATGTATGAAAATTTTCCAATTTTAGGTTCTAAGATGAAAACCATGAATCTTTCTTATTTTTGGTACTTTCTGATTATTACAGTAATATTTAACACAAGATTTAAACTAATATTTTTCATGTAAGCATGACAAAAATCATTTTAGAACATCAACATATAGGAATCGGCAGCCATAGGTAATCCATATGCACGAAAATTCTAATTTTAGGATTTAGAGTGAAAATCATGAGTTCTCTTGCTTTTCGGTATTTTCTGATCATTATAATAATATATAGAAATATAATTTAAATCAATATTTTTCATCTAAACAAAAAAAAAAAATCTGTTTAGAACACAAATATAAATTGCCAGCCTCCCCTTGTGTTTATGCATGAAATTTCAAATTTTGAGTTTTAGGGTTCACTTTTACAGAATTCGAGTAGAGATGGTTGTGTTTTTGATGGGAAAATCGATTTTTCTTTCAAAAATTCACCTAGGCCAAATTTAATCATAGAAAATTAGTAAATAAATAGCCTAAAATAACTTTCTTATAATTAGTTTCTTAAAAATAAAATAATATATTGATAGAAGAGGAAAACTTATGAAAATGGTCGTCTAAACTCATGGCGGCCAAATTTTAACTTAAATATTAGGGTTTTGGGTGAAATTTCCAAGTTTATTCTTAATGAGCTAGGTTAAGAGTGTTTTGGTGTAGTTGGCTTTTGGTGAGTTGAGCCAATTATTTAATTTATGGGCTGCTTATAGGTATCAAAAATAAAATATTTTTCTTATTATTTTCATTGATATTCCCCCTAAAATATTTATTTAACAATATTTTAAAAATACTCATAAAAATTATTTTATGCTTAAAAATCGCTTTATGTATGGAAATTCACTTTATGTGAAATAAATTATTTTATGCATATGCACTTCATATAAATAACTTATTCCACAATAATACTTCATATTGTGAATATTAGAACTCATCTAACATGCCACATACTCATTAATCACAAAATACATGAATTTTCATAAAAGCACACATTTTGTCATAATAGCTCTAAATTCAAGAAATTTGTCACTGAACTCTTAAGGTAGGTGTGGGTTGTTACAAGTTATGGGTGTGTTGGAGCTCATACTTGCAATTTCTTTCAATTTGAACTAAATTATAGCAATAATTCAGAATGTGATCTATACAATGGAAGCCTCTCCTTAATATGTTATAAGGGAATGACAAAAGCATGACTCATGAATAAGGAAATGGAATTATGTAACTCATGCATTCCTCTTGTGGTCCCTCTAATATTGACATGACATGTCAAATGCAATGAAATAAAGTTTAACAAAATAAAAATAAAAATACAATAAAATAGAAATGAATAAAAAGAAAAATAAAGAAAAAATAAAAATAAATGAAAAGAAAAGAAAAGAAAAGAAAAGTAATCCTCATCTGCAGATAAACCCAGATCATCAACTCTGATAGGCTCATTGTCATCTACCAGAGGTGAAGCTGGTGGTTATGTGGAGGTAGTGAACCTCGAATGCTGAAAGAACTCTGTCATCGAGCACTCAATCCATCTCTTTTGCTCAGCCTCATACTCCAACCGAGCCTAGATGCATTGATGTTGTTTCTGCATCAGGTTCATCATCTGAGTGTACAACTTATGAAGTTGCTATTGTTGATGGTCTAATCTCCCTACCTTGCTCTCCATCCTACATAACTACCTCTCCAAATTGGTCATCTTACGATCCTCTATCCCTGAATCACCAATGGTGTGCACCTAATCTCGATAGCTCAGAGGAGGGAAAACAGGGGGCAGTGGTGCAAAGCTTAATGGTCTAGTTGGGTCTGCAGAAGTGGTTGGTTCTGAAGGACTAGAAAAATCGACTGCTAGTGGTGGAGGTGGGTCAGTAGTAATAGGCGCAGGTGGTAGTGCAACCCAAATAGAATAACGATCACCATTAGTCTATAGAACCCCTATCCTCCTTAAAGTCATCAAACTAATAGGGCTTGGCATCCCATCCATAGTCATTAGTGAAAGAGTGGTAAAGACCCCTAATGACTTTGCCAACTAAGTCATATACATCCCTCTAAATAAACTGCTCCTCAACACCTTCTGGGCCTCCAAATACAAGTAGTGGATGAGTGTGTGGGCGATGTTGGAGTGCTAGTGTTTGACCATGCAATGCAAAAAGAAAAGATCTCACAAATCAACCACCCTATGCTACTCTACACCCAGCAATGGTGTAGGCAAAGAGGTTGTGGACCACTCAAAGATTGACAAAGGTGAGATAAGAGGCCTTGGAACTAGCGGCTGCATAATTGAAAGCTCTTGATGCTAGTCTATGCCATGCTCTAGTGGGCTTTGTCACCACATGTGAAAAATCCACCAAAGCATTTTGGTACTCTTGTGTATCGACCTCCAATGCCGAGTAGAGTCTTAGTCAGGCCATAAACTCATTCACACTCACCTGAAAGTTGGTAGTGCCTAATCTGAATCGCATCACCTCACGATCTAACCAACTTAGCTTTTTCTTATTGAGGTGGAGTGTGCAAAAGAACTCCAAAGTCAACTCTTTGTATGCTACCTCTGAGGTTTTAAAGAACTCCTCTCGTCCCGGCTGGTGGAGGTACTAGCAATGCTCTCTAAATACACCAACCTAGTCCATAGCTACCCAATCAATTAATCTACTAGGCTCGAATGATTTGTTCACCAATATGGCAAACCATTGTCTAGCCTTAGCCTTGACAAACTGAATATAGGGGTGGTTCGCAATAAATGTGGTCTTTAGTGCCATCGCTGGTGGAGGAAGTGGTGCGCTACTGGATTCACCTCATCATCTTTTGATAGGAGGTGATGAACGGTGTGAAAAATTAAGGGGGTGATGTGGAGGCATCCTACAAAACAACCAACCAAACACCAAAACAGAGTAAGCCACCAAAAAAAAATAGAGAATATTAGATCAATTGGTAAATTTGGCAGCATAATAGCATAAAGTAAGCTGCTCCCTCAAATTTAACATAGGCAATCACTAATTCCCCCCCCCCCATTAACAGCCTATACTTCTAAGATAAGCCACCAAAACTCACACAATCAAATAAAATTCATCCATCCCAATCAACTTAACATCTCTTATTTCCTAAAACCATTACCCATCATAAGAAATATGTCAATTTAAAACAAATTAGCAAATAAACTCACCCTTGTGATTTAGAGAAGAGAAATCAAAGTTAAAGATATTCATACCTTAAGTGAATGAGAAGACAAATCTCCTGAAAACTTCAAAAACGAAACCCCCACAAATATATCCAACAAAAATTTTAAGCTTCCACTTTTCAGCATTATGAAGGATTGGTTGAACACACCCTTATCCTAGGGCATGTATCTAGGGGTGTAGTTGGCTGCCTTCATCAAAATCAAAGCCTTTTCACCCTTTTTTCATTCAAAAACACTTAGCCCCAAGATTGAATCAACCAAAAACAAAAATAAGCAAAATTAAAGGAAACTAAAACAATAATGGGTTGCCTCCCATTCAGCGCTTCTTTAACGTCGTATTAGTTAGATGGTCAGGAGTGATTTTTCATTTCAAAACTTAGAGATGATCTATTTAACACTTTCCACCTTTCCTCCAAAATAGAGCCTTAATCTTTGCCCATTCACTTTAAAATCACCTTTTTTAAGGTGAGTAAGTTCCACATCTTTATAAGGAAAGACTTGTTTCACTGTAAACAGTTCTGACCATCTTAATTTTAGCTTGCCAGGAAAAAGTCTAAGCCGAGAATTATATAATAAAACTTGATCACCAATATGAAACTCTCGATTTTGCTTGATGCAAGCATCATGCCATCGCTTAGTTCTTTCCTTGTACATCCAAGCATTGTCATAAGCAGTCAATCTCCATTCATCTAGCTCATTAACCTGCAAATTTCGCTTTTGGCCTGTAAGAGCTATATTAAGGATAATCAATTTAATAGCCCAATATGCTTTATGTTTGATTTCAGCAGGTAGATTCCAAGCTTTTTCATAAACTAACCTATAAGGTGTAGTTTCTAAGGGAGTTTTAAATGCAGTTTTATAAGCCTATAGAGTATCATCTAACTTTTCAGACCAATCTTTCCTAGAATGCTCTATAGTTCTTTCAAGAATTCTCTTTAACTCCCTATTTGTATTCTCTACTTGGCTACTTGTTTAAGGATGGTAAGAGGTAGCTAACCTATATGTAACACCTAATCTTTTAAGTACTTTTTTAAGTTGTGTGTTACAAAAGTGAATTCCCTATCACTAATTATTGCCTTTGGTGTGCCAAATCTAGAAAACAATTTATTCAAGAATCTAACTACAACCCTAGCATCATTCCTAGGTAAAGCTTGAGCTTCAACCCATTTTGAAATATAATCAATAGCCATAAGAATGTATTTATTACCAAAGGAACTAGGAAATGCTCTCATGAAGTCAATGCCCTAAACATAAAAAATTTCACAAATAGGAATACCATTTTTAGGAATTTTATCACAAGAAGAGATATTACCTGACCTCTGATAATGATCACACCCTTGTACATAACGATACCTATATTTGAATAATGTAGGCTAATAGAAACTCAATTCAAGAACTTTCTATGTAGTTCTACTTAGCTCCAAATGCTCTCCAATTGGTCTTTTGTGGCAATGATTCAATATACTCATGGTTTTTGGGCATGCCACGCATCTCTATATGACCTTATTAGCATAAACTCGAGACAAGAAAGGGTTCTCCCAAAAGTAATATTTTAAATTAGCAAAGAATTTCTTCTTTTGTTGAAATGTGTGTCCTTTTGGGAGTATCATAGCAGCAAGGTAATTTGCAAAATCAGCAAACCAAGGAATTTTAGAGTTAAAAGTACTTACCTTACTTACCATGATGCACAAATGCTCATTGGGAAACTATCATTGATATCTTATTTCATGAGCTTTTCCAGATGAGGATTCTCAAGGCAAGAAAGATGATCCATCATAAGGTTCTCCATGCCTTTCTTATCTCAAACCTCCAAATCAAATTATTATAACAACATTACCCATCTAATCAACCTCGGCTTAGCTTTTATTTTAGACTAAAGATATCATAGAGCCAAGTGATTTGTATACACAGTTACCTTGGATAAGATCAAATAAGATTGAAACTTGTCAAAAGTAAACACTATGGCTAGCATTTATTTCTCCATAGTTTAGTAATTCTCTTGAGTATCTATCAAGGTTTTGCTAGCATGATAGATGGGTTGAAAGTGCTCATTTTTCCTTTGCCTTAAAACCACACTAACTGTGCAGTCACTTGCATCACACATCAACTAAAAAGGCAAATTCCAATATGGTGTTGTTACGATAGGTGCATTTATGAGTTTTTCCTCCAAGGTATTGAAAAGCATGTAGACATTCATCATTAAACTAGTACTCCACATCCTTCTCAAGTAACTTAGTTAGAGGCCTATCAATCTTGGAGGAATCTTTAATGAATCTTCTATAGAAACCAGTATGCTCTGGGAAACTCCAAATTGCTTTAACCAAAGTGGGTGGTGGAAGCTTTTCAATTGTTTCAATCTTGCTCGATCCACCTCAGCGACTTGTTTGAGATTTTGTGCCCTAACATAATACCTTCTTGCATCATAAAGTGACATTTTTCCCAATTCAAATCTAGATTGGTTTCTTTACATCCAGCTAGCACTGTCTCTAAATTCTTAAGACAACCTTCAAATGAGTCACCATGCACCTAAAAATCATCAATGAAAACTTCTATGATATCTTCTACTAACTCATAAAAAATGGCCATCATACACCTTTGAAAGGTAGCTAGTGCATTGTAAAAGCCAAATGGCATCCTTTGATATGTAAAAGTCCCATAGGGGTAGGTGAATGTTGTCTTCTTTTGATCTTTCGGGGCTATAGGAATCTAAAAATACCTTAATAACCCATCCAAGAAATAATAGAATTGATGCCTAGAGAGTCTCTCTAACATCTGATAAATGAAAGGAAGTGGAAAGTGATCTTTTCTACTATCATCATTCAACTTCCTATAGTAAATGCATACCCTCTATCCCGTGAGGATTCTTATAGGAATCAATTTATTATTTTCATTAGGCACTACAATCATGGCCCCTTTCTTCAGTACCACCTAAAATGGACTCACCCATTAACTATCCAAAATAGGGTAGATAATTCCCATATTAAGAAGCTTGATCACCTTAGCTTTTACCACATCCTTCATTTTAAGATTGAGATGCCTTTAGGGTTGCACCATAGGTTTGTATTCTTCTTCCATTAAGATTTTGTGGGTGCAAAAAGAAGGACTAATACACTTGATGTCTGCAATTTTCCATGCTATAGCCTTCTTATGTTTTCCCAAGACCTCTAATAACCTTTTTTTTTATGCCCTCAACAAGTTAGCATTCACAATCACAAGCAACTTAGACTCTTTCGCCAAAAAAGCATACTCCAAATGAGAAGGGAGTTGTTTAAGCTCCAAATTTGGCAAGTCAACAATGGATGGTTTCATTCTTTCACTCCCAGGCATCTTTATAAGCTCAATTGCCTTGCTCTTCATCAATGGTTCAGTACGGTAGCCTCAAGATAGGCCACATGCTTAATGGTCTTAGGTGTCTTAATATCTTTCTGTCCCTCATAAGACACAACTCCAAAGGATCTTTATGAATAATATTAGAAATAAAATACATAGTCTTAAGATTAGTTACATCATCGCAAGCATCCACATCGTTAAGTGTAAGTAGGTGTTTCATAGCATTGGATATTTGCAAAACCATTTGCTCATTCCCTACCCTAGGTTTTAATTTACCATTACACACATCAATAACAGCTCTAGCAGTAGCTAGAAAAGGTCTAGGTAGGATAAGTGACACATCAATATCCTCATCAATATCCAATATTACAAAATCCATAGGAAATATAAATTCACCAACCTTAACCAACATATCCTCAACTATACCCTTAAGGTAAGTGATAGATTGATCAGCTAATTGAATACTCATGTGTGTTGGTTTAGGTTCACTTAGACCTAATTTTTTGAACATTTTATAGGGCATGACATTAATGCTAGCCCCCAAATCAGCCAATGCTTTATTAATCTCTAAACTACCTATAAGATAAAGGATAGTAAAACTCCCTAGATCTTTAAGTTTTTCATGTAGCTTCTTTTGAATGATTGCTGAACACTCCTCAGAAAGTTGAACCATCAACCCCTCTTCAAGTTTCCTTTTATTAGAAAGTAGCTCCTTAAGAAATTTAGCATACTCTAGCATCTGCAAAAGAGCTTCCACAAAAGGAATATTAACATGCAATTGTTTAAAGAGTTCCAAAAACTTACCGAATTGTTCTTCCATTTTGTCCTTTTTCAAACTCACAAGGTATGGAATGCATGGTTGGAACTCCTTAATCACAAGTGTAGGATATGCTTTCTCTTTCTCATTAACCTCCTTATCCATAGCACCATCATCTTCAATTGTCAATTTCCCATCTTACTTCTTAAGAGCCTTCAACTCCTTACCACTTCTAAATATAATGGCCTTGAGTTGCTTTTTAGGGTTAGCTTTAGCATTGCTGTACAAACTACCTTAAGATCTTTTAGATAGTGCTTTTGTAAGTTGTCCAACCTGATTCTCCATATTATGAATGGAAGCTTGTTGGTTCCTTAGAGCTATCTCTATGGTTTGAAATCTAGTCTCTTAAGCTGTAATAAATTTTCCTAACATCTCTTCCAAATTACTTTTCTTCTCTTGCTGAGGTTAGGATTGGAATCTAGGTGGAGGTCTCACATTGGACTTGTTATTCTAAGAGAAATTTGGATAATTCCTCCAACTAGGATTGTAGGCATTACTATATTGATTATTTTACTGTCTTAGGGCATTATCTATATAGTCCCCTTGCTTAAGCTTGCCATATTGATGTCCTCCCTTACGCTATTCATAATACATAACTTAGGCAAGCTTACTTGATAAGGCTAAAGTGTCAATCCTTTTATTCATAGCCTCAATTTATGCCAACAAAGGTACCACAGGATCCACTTAATGAACACTGGTAGTCCTGGTTCTTCCTTAGTCTCGAATGGGTTACTATTGATAGTTAATAATTGCTATGTCCTCTATCAAATCCCTTGCTTACTCTAGTGCCTTGTTATTAATTAAACCTTGAGCATCAACATTAATTGCTTGCTTACTTGTATAATTGAAAACATTGTAAAAGTTTGAACTTACAACCAAAGTGGTAGGCCATAGTGTGGACACTTTATTAGCAAATCTTGAATCTCTCCTAAGTTTCATACAAAGTCTCAATGTCATTCTATATAAATAAAGAAATATTATTCCTCAACTTCACTATCTTGGAAGGAGGGAAGCATTTTTCTAGAAACTTTTTAGCTAAACCCTCCCAAGTAGTGAAAGTGCCAGCAGCAAATGATTTCAACCACTGCTTAGGCCGATCCTTCAAAGAAAATGGAAACAACCTTAACCTAATTGCATCACTTGAAACTCCATTGATCTTGAATATGTCATAAATTTCTAGAAAATTTACCAAATGTGCATTAGGATCTTCATTAGGAAATCCATCAAATTGACAAGATTACTAAACCATATGAATAACATTTGGTTTGATCTCAAAATGATTAGCAGCAATCGTCGGTCTCTTGATACTATAATCAGCCCTAGTGAGAACAGGCCTAACATAAAATGACATTGTTCTTTGGTCTCTGTCTCCCATTGTTTCAACATCTTCTTGCCCCTCAATCTTCTCAACCATAACTAGCTCCCTTTCCTTCAACCTCTTGTGCAAAGTTCTCTCTATTTTAGGATCACTAAGTTGGATGAACTAGCTCTAGTCATACAAGAATTAAGTCACCTAAAAATATAAAAGACCAAGAACAATATTTAAAAACAAAAATTAAAGAACTAAATCAATAGTCTCTATTATTTTGCTAATATTATATAAAAGTTTTCCTAGCAATGACGCCAAAAACTTGATGTCAACATTTATACTTCCACTAGGTTAAATAAACTCTATGTTTATAGTACCCTAGTTATCGGTAAATGTACCTACTATTCGAGCAGTATAGCATAAAAGAGGTCAATCCCATAGGGAAACTATATAAGTAATAGCTCAAATGTTAACTATTATCTAGTAAATCAAATTCAAAGGAAAACTAAAATTAAACTAAATTGAATTTTTAAACTATATCAATGGAAAAGAATCAACAAGTTAATTATCTAGATAGAAACTCTGTCTATCCCCTCATGTATTTCATGAATTATGGAATTAATCAAATCAAACAATGAATCAAGTTGGCAATCCTAAAATTAGAATTAAACCTTTCTCAAGTGAATTAATCCTTTTTCCCTAAGCAAATTAAATAGAATCTCTTCTTATTTAATAGGTTAGGCAAAGCATTATCAAGGAAATAAAACCAAAGGATTTTGTAAACCTATCTCTAGAGTTCCAAGAAATCCCTAATATTCATGAGTGATTAGATCAAATCAAGGGTATCTCTACTCCTTGATAAGAAATCAAGTATCAAATCAACAAGCTAGCAATTGTTAATCATATTTTATCAATATAAGTCATGAATATAACTCAACGCATGGATGATTTGATTGAAAACCCAATCATTCAATCTATACAATCAAAAACTAGGGTTTGTCCCATCTAGATAAATAGAGTTTAGTTCATGGTAAATTTAAAGAACAATGAATAAGGAAGAAGAGAATGAAAAATCAAGTAATCTATAGATAAGTTCTTAAAACTCTTCTTTTTGATCTTGAATCATTGATTTCAAATCCACTCAAATCTTGTTCTTCCCCCCTTGATTTTGGTTGTGATCTCTCATTTTCTTCTCAAAAAGCTCTTCAAAAGTAGAATTCTCTAAAAAGATTTGAATTCCTTTGATTTCCCTTTGAAACATCTTTCAAAGGTGTATCTTTCGTTAATATGGTCTGGAACAAACCCTAGGCATTAGTCTCCGTACAAAATTTAGCTCTTCAACATAGGGTACAATGCACCCATTTTGAATATCACATATTCAAGGTTTCTATAGCTTAAAATCATATTTTAAGTCATAGAAATTTATTTGATTGAAATATTAATCCAAATAAATTAAATTTGAGTATAAACACAGTGAAAATCACGACCATATCATGAATGTGATACTGATTTCGCAGGTGCCAAACTTGAATTGCAGTTAAGATTCTCTAAACCAACATGAACAACTTTTATTCTGATCCACTCATTAATAGCACAAAATCATTTTAGTGGTCGCGATATGCCAATCGCGGTCACGATTCTTGATTTGCGGGTGCAAATTCTGTGTACGAGAGTACAACATTTATGCATCAACTCCTTTTCAACCAAATCAAAAACCTCCAAAACATCATATACAAAGTTTTCACATAGAAATTAAGTGGCTCTGATACCAATTGAAGGAATGGTGGAGCCAAATGCAACAAAAGCAAGGTGGTGGGATGAAATTTCAAACATTTTAAAATTTCACTTCACCCAATTTTAGTCCAAACATCCATTCAAGCAATCAATTAATTTATGTGTAAAACACATACACATAGAAAGAAGAAGGAAGAGTAATCATATTACCTCTTGAAGGTTCCTTCTTTCATTAACAAAGAGCTTCCTAAGTGTGAAGCGTCTAGATCATCCACACCTAGCTCACCTTTAAGTTTCCTTTAGTTTATTTGGTGTTCTTGAATCCCTCTCTTGGTTGCCCAAATTTGATTCAAGATTTTCCTTCAAAAACCTTTAGAAAGTTAAGGTTTCTCTTTAATTTGTTTTAGACTAAATATATTTTCAATTTGTAAGCATTTCTTCTTTTATAAAGAATAAAGAAGAGAATTGAAGATTAAAAGAAAAATTGAAGAAACATTTTCTTAATTTTTCTTTCTCTCTCTAAAATGCTTTAAAAATGAAATATGATGTTCATCCTTGTTTAGAACATAAAAACTCATAGCATTTATATTTTTTCCAAGACTTAACCCTTAAGTCTTTACAATGACTTAAATATCCTTTTATATTATTTTAGTTCATCATTTGGTGAAGGGGCAAAGATGGACTTTGCTTCTGCAAATGGTAAAATGACCATTTTATCCTTTAAGGGTAAAATTGACATTTCTAATATCTAAAAGATGTAATATAATTTTAACCTTAGTAGAAAATTCTCTAACCCCTAAACCCATCACATGGGCTTATGGATAGTGAATTTTCTCTAACCCTTAAATTGCCTCTTTTTCATATCACATATGGGCTTAAGCCATATCTCATGTGTTAAGAGTTTTCACTAAGCTTAAAATTAAGTCTTTGATTTACTCCAAGTAAATTTCAATTTGATCTTTCTCATTTGTATGATATACAAATTAAGATTTAATTGAATAGATATTTATATATTAAACATCAGGATATGCTAGAGTCCTTGTAAATTTAATTACATGTTTAATCATTTTACGACTAATCAATTCATTAAACACTTTAATCAATTATTATGCTAAACCTTTTACACTTGGAAGGTGATCGCTATTGGGTATGTGACTTTGTAGGTTCATATGTAATTAGCAATGGGAATGAAAAAATATTTTTCTCTACTAATGTGAAATCCCCACTTCACACTTAGTCTCATAAGTTGTGAGTGACAACTAGCATTCCATATCACGAATACCTAATTAGAAATGAATGTTTATAATTAATAACTTTAAACATCACAGGACCATCTATCATAAATTATCATGAACTAGAATCATTTCATTAAAGATCCCAATCTTGGCTAGGGTAATGGTTTATGTCAAACCCTAATGTACCTCAATTCTATGTCCTTATCTTGGCTCTAATTCTTGATGAAATTAGATTCCTATTAGAAACTTTTTCTAGTGAATCTAACTATCTTAGCTAAGAACTTAAGTATCAAAAATAACCATATAGCACAGTCTCTTAACTTGGTTTACTCAAGGTAATGAATTTTATCTTGGTGATCACTTACCTCTATACATAACAAATTAGAACTATCACATGCCATATATCTGTACATGAATAGTATGTATATGTAAGTAGTAATAAATTCTAACCACCTATGTATGAGATATAGTATCCCCCAAGTCAATGGATTATATGCACTATTATGACCTAGAAGATAAATAATTGACAAGTAGTAAAACCCTATATTCTTATCATCTAATGTCACAATTCGACTATTCATCCTTTGAATATCCATGTGTTTGTATCGACATCACATGTGAAGCTGCATGAAACTCACTACCTCTATAATCATTTGTATCATATACTAATTGTAGAAAACAAATAGAGGTGATGGTCTTCTGGAATTTATGATGCCTTGTCATTAATCCTATGACCATGAACATATTTAAAATATTTGTACAGAACGATCTATCTCCCATATTCTCAATACTTGAGAATAGATCCTCTTATAAATACTTAAGGACTATATTCAATAATATGAAACCCTTTTCACATTATGAATATATTTATTATGCCATTGGGAATTAGTATCTACTATTACATAACTATTATATTGCTTCTAGAGCACATACTGTTATCACTTATCAGCAAAAATTTATGTATATGGTGTAGGAGAAATTTTTTACAACTGAAATGTTTAAATCATACTTAAAACATAGAAAGGAAGGGATAAACATGATTTCTCACCTTAGGGGATTTTGGTTTGCTAAGGCCCTTATTGATATTGGTGTAGAGAAAATTCTTTTTAGTTGATATGAAGCTTTTGGTGTAGAGATTTATAAATGGTGCACATAAAATGAATTAACATATATATATGATGGATTGGATGGAAAGGATTTGATCAAGTTTAATCCAATGGCTAAGATTTGATCTTAATAGATGGCTATGATCTACTTCATTTGGATGGCCAGGATTTCATCAATTCAAGTGATGTTCATTATGAGACATTGAAATGCTAAAAGGATACATTTAGTCATTTTTGTAGGAACATTAAAAATCTAACTTGGTTAAGGATTTGACTTAGGTCAACTTCGGTGGCTACAAGTCAAATTTGATAACTCCATCTTTACATTAAATTTTATTGGGCTTACCATTCTAACTTATAAGCTTGATGTTTCCTTCAACCTTGGGCCCATGGGTCAGCCCCTATTGTTAGTGTCACATCCCAACTTTAGAGACATGACGGTCTTAGAACATGGGGAGACATAAGGTTACCCACGTCCATAGAACCCACTTATACTTATACAAATACTGCCTAGGATCATACCAAAAACATCTTACATTAACTTAAATAAACCCTTTTTTTTTTACACCTTAAGTTGCAGAAGCATAATTAAAATATACTTTAAACATACTCTATAAGGAAATAATATTTAAAATTCAATTAAAACCTTGAAAGATAACATTTAAAAATAAACATCTAAAAATAAATATTCCCGGAGCGTCTAAGGATAACTCTTCATAACATATTAAACTAATTTTCTTGAACAAGCAATTCCCCAAGTGAAGTATGATGCTTGAGCCATCATCTTGCCTCCTCATAATTCTCACCAAGAACCACACAAGGAAAAAGGGTGAGATAGATGATCTCAATGAGTAAATGATGCAAACAACAAAGCATACAAAGGCAAGGATCCAATTGAACTTCCCAATGGTCCCATTATAAGAGCAAGAATGAAGAAATTCAAAGAAATACTAAATGGGATGATTCAAGGCTTGTGGAATGATCTTGCCATAATTCAAGAATGCAAGAATGAATCATTCATCAAAATAGGGATTCAAGACTCAAATCAAAGTTTAGTGACAATGATTCAAGTGGATGAAGGCCAAAACATGGGCATGTACCTAGGCCTTTAGTTTGTTTTTGATGTTTTTGGGCCCCTATCAATATGATATAAGCCCAAGTTCAAATAAATTAAGTGTGCTTATGTAATTAGTGAGTTTTGGGCCTATTTATGTTAGGTATAAAGCCTAAAACGAGGTTAGATTTATTTCTTGTTTAGGAATCAATTTCTAACTAGGAAACTTCAATCCTTGTTTAGGAAGATTTCCTAGTCTATGTTTTATTCCAATTTAGGATGAACTTATAATTATTAGTTGTCTAGGAATCAATTTTTAACTAGGAAACTTTAATTCTTATTTAAGAAAGATTCCCTAGTCTATGTTTTATTCCAATTTAGGGTTGAACCTATAATTATTAATTGTCTAGAAATCAATTTCTAACTAGAAAATTTTAATTCTTGTTTAGGAAAGATTCCTTAGTCTATGTTTTATTCCCATTTAGGGTTGAGCCTCTATATAAACTCAACCATTCATGTAAAATGGAGTTAGATTTTGATAAATAAAAAATTCAGTTTTTCTTAAGAGTGTTATCTCTTGTTTTTTATTCTTGCTTGAATCAAGTTCATACAATCAAAGCTAATTACTTTGTGTGTGTTTATTCTAAGGTTCTCTTTCACAAGTTGGTATTATGTTGTAGAGATCATCATCCAAAGGTGATCATATTCCAAGGTGCTCTATCATAGGTTGGAATTGGGTCACAAACTTGGGGAAAATCTGATTTAGCTTTCCAACGAGTTGCTTCCAAGCGTAAAGATATTGGATCTCAAGTTTAATATACTTGGGGTTCGTATCAGTAAACAACAGGAATTGTACAATAACACATATCCCTTAGAAAGGGCTCATAGCTCATAACTTATAGTTCATAATTCATAGTTTACAGTTTAGAAAGGTTTACAGAAATCACACTTATAACACATAGAGTGAAGGCTACTGCCATAATCACTCGAATACATAGAGTGAAGGCTATTGCCATAATCATTCAAATACATAACACATAGAGTGAATGCTATTGCCATTATCACTCAAACATATAGCTAATAATTACTCGCATCGGTACCAGGAGAACATAGCCGATGATTACTCGCATCTGTACAAGGAGCACATAGTCGATGATTACTCGCATCGGTATGAGGATTTCTGCATAAAAAAAGGTTAAAGGTACCATAGCAAAAGCTAATGGTAATCATATATAACAATAACATTTAAGCCATCAATAAAATGTATCCCAATAGCAATAGCAGTTTATTGTTTTGAACAAAAGATATAAGAATAGTGTAGTTCCAGAAAGAATATAAGTTAGGGTGATATTCATGAGAAATTGTCATTGGATAAACAAAATAGCTTTGGACCAAATGTCCTTTGGCAACCCAAGTTTTATAAAGAAATCACTTAATTAAATTTTTGGATAAAAGGAACTTGGGTTTCAAAGATCGCAAAGGCTTACATAGCAATATATCACATTCTTATAACACAACATAATGTTGTTCACATTTATAACATGAACATGGCATTTACTCACCTTGGGGTTCCTTTGCTCCTAGTATACGTAGTCTCTTTGCACTTCTAAAGCTCCTCAAACTCTAACATAATATTTAATTTAATACTTAGTATTTATTTACTCATGACGCTCCTATTCCATAGCTATCCCATGCATATATAGCATACACATACACTTAGAGTTCACATATAGGTGTACTCATCACTTGCACATAACACGTTGACTTTGAAAGTCTTGCACAGTTAGGCCTTATAGGCTCACATGTAAACACATTACAATCATGTCAATACTTTTCTAAGGTCATCACAATATTATTATCTCAATATCAATTTACTTTAACAATCATCTTAAAACACTTTACACTTCCATACATGTCAACTTAACAATTAACCTTTCAAGTGTCATGCTTAACTCTTATTATCCTTTTTATTCAATTGTCACTTCATCAACTCAAAACCATGTGTTCATCATCAAGTCATCATAACATCTAGTTTCAAATTTCCCAATCACATTTACATTCTAATCACAATATAAGGTTAAGATACCTTAAGTATGCCTTAAGTATACCAAAATGCCTTTAAGCTTATCTAGGGTCATACCTTCAACTTACTTGCAATTTTATCATTTATTATACATACATACATGTCAATAAGTATCAAAACACATCAAATAAAAATTATAAACATTGGGATAAAAATATTAATGTAGGCTGAATGCATTACCAAAAGGAAAAACTAAATTCTATTTCTTTTTGCACTTTCCATTTATTTCAGTAATATGTAAAAACATGGTTTGAACCAAGATTTTTCATGTAAACACAACAAAAATCATTTTAGAATTTTAATTCACATGAATCAGCCACTCATAGTATTGCTTATGTACGAAAATTCAACTTTTGGGTTATAGGGTACAAAACCATGAGTTATCTTGTTTTCGATATTTTTCGGTCATTTCAGAAATATGTAAACAGGTTGTTTAAACTATTATTTTTCATTCAATCATAGAAAATACTAGTTTAGAACATGTCCATACATGATTTAGCAGCCATAGATAATGTTTATATAAAAAAATTTCAAGTTTTAAGACTTAGGTGAAAATCATGAGTTTTCGCGCTTTCTGCGCTTTTCGTTCATTACAATAAATAAACACATGACTTAAATCATCATTTTTCATCTAAACAAAAACAAATATCAGTTTAGAATCCATCAATATACAAATTGTCAGCCACATGTTCAAGAAATCATAGAATTTTCTAGCTCTTAAGTTCTAGCACAAAAACCTAAAATTCTTTTTTTTTTTTTCTGAAACTTTTCGGTCATCACAGAAATATGCAGAAATATAATTTAATCCAATATTTTTCATCAAAACACATCAAAAATCAGTTTAGAAATTATTCATGGAGGAATCATCCCCCTTGATATGGTCTATGTATAAAAATTTCAATTTTGAGTTACAGGATTTACCTTTATAGAAATCGCGTAGAAAGGTTGGTGCTTTCGGTGGAAAAATTGATTTTTCTCTCAAGAAAAAACCTATCCCAAATTTTATCAATAAAAATCAGTAAATATTCAATTCAAAATAATTTTTCCCAAGATTAGTTTCATAAAAATCAAATAGCGAATTGAAAGGAAAAGAAAAACTTACAAAACGGTCGCGAAATCGTAAGTTTGAATGATTTTTTTTAAGAATTTCGGTAGAGAGAAATATTTTGAGAGAATTTTTCTATCAAGATACAAAAAAATGGAGTGATGGCTGCTAGAATGAAAGTGTTGGCCGAAATTTTCATTATATATTATGGTTTGGGGTGCAATTTCCAAGTTTGTCCTTAATGAGCTAGGTTAGGAGTGTTTTTGTGTAGTGGGCTTTTGGGTATTTGGGCTTTTTAATTAATTTAGGGCTGATTATAGGTAATTAAAAATACAATATTTTTCTTATTATTTTCATTAAAATTTTTCCAAAAACATTTATTTAAAATATTTTAAAAATACCTATAAAATTATTTTATGCTTAAAAATCGTCTTTTTACATGAAAATTCATTTTACGAAAAATAAATTATTTTATGCTAATGCATTTTATTCAAATCATTTATTTCATAATAGTAATTTATATTAGGCATACTAAAATTAATTTAACATGCCACATACTCATAAATCACATCACATATGAATTTTCATAAAATCACACAATTTGTCACAATAACCCTAAATTCAAATAATTTGTCACAAAAACTCTTAGGGTAGATGTGGGTTGTTACATTCTCCCCCCTTAAAAGAAATTAGTCCTTGAATTTCCAAATCTAATAGCGCAACACACTTTAGTTAACTTTTCTGTTATGCTTTTGTTGCGCGACTCAAACATAATATTTAACTATAATTAACATATCAAATACAATCAAGCACATAGTCACAATCTATCAAAAAGAATCGCATTGATAAACTTTCAACTTAAGCTACACCTATGTTAATCTCTTTTTCAAGCAAATCTTAAAACTAATCCTTAGTAATTTGTATCCCCTTAAACTAAAAAAAAAAAAAAAAGTAATAGAACCTTTAATTTCACCTTTAATCAAATATAATCCCAAGCATTGTTTTTCCTTATTTCTTTATTATTATTAGCATTTATACTAATATCTTGATCACCACTTCCATTCATTATTTATCATGTTAGTCATATAAGAATCCAACAAAAAATTCCAAATTAATAACTCCAATTGATATTTGATAATTCATTTTCCATATTAATAATTATTACTTAATCTATTATAACCTTAATAAACATTTTTGTATTTAATACCTTACTAACATTATGATTTCTATACTCCCATCATTCATCGATTAAAACATATTTAAACTTAACAAACATTCCTATATATATCATATCCCAAACGAATTAAAACATATTTAAACTTAACAAACATTCCTATATATATCATATCCCAAACGAACTTGCATTCTATTAATTTACGATCCCAAATAAACTTCTCATAACTATTTCAGACTTACCCTCTTTCTGTATAATATATACATCATTATCATGATTTAATTACCTAATGCCTCAAAATTTTATACATTTAGCTCGTAATATCATCTAACTTTAGATTTTCCACATCATCTTGCTATATTTCACATTCCTAATCATTTAACTTATTCATATTAAAATAATAAACTTTCAGATACCATTGCCTTTAAATGAAATCTTTATGCAACTCTTATATCTTTCCAAATCTATGCCATTCAAGGTTATCTCAATAAAAATTCTTTCCGTACTAAGGATCACTACCAAAATTTTTCTAGTAACCTCAATTGAACATTATAGTATGTAATACCTTTAAACATTTCTCATCCAGATGACACAAATCCCTTTCAGGTATATTCAAAACTTTTTAAATTTTCATAACTGTGTAGCATCATACTTATCCTTTTATCATCATTACAAGTCTGAGAATACTTATCCTTTTATGTCTCCCCCTTTTTAAAAGAAATTCATCCTTGAATTTCAATACTTACTCATAGGTTCTCAAAAACTGGGGATGCTTCTGCCACATCCCTTCCTCAGCTTCCTAAGTATACCCATTCATTCTATGATTATGCTAGTAAACCTTAAATCATAAATATCTCCTTGATACACCAATATCTCCCATCCTTAGTTTAAAATTTTAATTGCTTCCCTTTACAATCAATATAAGCTCTATAGTCATATAGCCAATCTATTCCTAAGGTCACATCGAATTCTAGGACATTAAGTTCTAATAACTCCATAAGAAGTTTCTGTCCATCAATGTCTACCTCACAGTCCTTAAACAATACTTTACTTCCATCATTTCTCCCAAAAGAGTTAACACTACTAAGGGTTCATTAATTTATTCCTTATCTCTATCGAGACTCTTAGTAAAATATGGAGATGCAAACAATTGCATAACACTAGAATCAATAAGCATCTTGCACTAAAAATTCAAATGGGAATGATACCTTCTTCTTTCAAATCACACTAGATAAATATTCCTTCCCTGACTATACTCGATATCTACATAAGGGATAGAGAAATCCCTAGCTTTCTTGTTATTCTAGTCTATATGGTAGTATTTAAATCACAAATTCCTTAATATACTTCACTTACTTCATACCATATACTTACGTATATATAATGTAACTGATTTGTTTCATTCTCTTACCAATCATTACTAATTATCATTCCTCTTCCTATGCCATCAATCACAATTATCATTTAATGACTCCATATAATTCATATATCAAACAATTGAATCATGTAAGCATTTCATACCTCACAACATTATACCTATCAATCATTAATCTCAGTTGGATCATAACCTAGTCTACTTCTCTTTCTAATCTATTTAACTTTAATATCAAAATGTCATACTTAGCATGTTCTTAACATTAGCACCCATCATATAATATCACATATTGCATAGCATTTATCATATAGCATATATATCAAGACGTGTGTCATGCATCATAATCGTTTAACATATAACCTATAGCATCATGAATTCTCCTATCATATCGAAGTGAATCATGTCATAAGCAATAAAAGAAATCAATGCATACTAGTCACTAGGCAATCAATTAACATCATTCGCATTGCAGGAGTCTTCTTTTTCTAGAGGTAGATCACAAGCACGGCCTTCTTGAACATCTCTTGCCATGTCCTCTTACATGCCACACGTGGTGCTCTAGGTCGCAACCCTCAAGCAGGGATAGTTTTCTGGGTCATCTGGTAAAAGAATCATAAGGCATACGAACAAATAATAACAATAGAGTACTATAACTTGTTGGGATTCCGCAGAACTATACTAGCGATAAATTGTAAGTGACATGATAGGAATAATTCCTATGCTCTAGGATTATACTTATTTAACCCAATACATTGAAAAGCATAAACTAGATTTAAAAAAAAAAAAAAAAAAAAAAAAAAAAAAAAACTACAGCTCTGATACCACCTTTGTCACATCTCAACTTTGGAGACATGACGGTCCTAGAACATGGGGAGTCATAAGGTCACCCACATCCGTAGAACCCACTTATACTTATACAAATACTGCCTAGGATTGTATCAAAAACATCTTACATTAACTTAAATAAACCTTTTTTATTTAGCACCTTAAGTTGCGGAAGCATAATTAAAATATACTTTAAACATACTCCATAAGAAAATAATATTTAAAATTCAATTAAAACCTCGAAGGATAACATTTCAAAATAAACATCTAAAATAAATATTCCTAGAGTGTCAAAGGATAACTCTTGATAATATATTAAACTAATTTTCTTGAACAAGCAATTCCCCAAGCGAAGTAGGATGCTTGAGCCATTACCTTACCCCCTTATAATGCTCACCTAGAACCACACAAGCAAAAAGGGTGAGACAGATGATCTCAATGAGTAAACAATAAGGATTGTACAATAACACATATCCCTTAGAAAGGGCTCATAGCTCATAACTTATAGTTCATGATTTGTAGTTTACAGTTTAGAAAGGTTTGCTGAAATCACACTTATAACATATAGAGTGAAGGTTATTGCCATAATCACTCAAACATATAACATATAGAGTGAAGGCTATTGCCATAATCACTCAAACACATAGCCGATAATTACTCGCATTGGTACGAGGAGCACATAGCTGATGATTACTCACATCAATATGCGGAGCATATAGCCAATGATTACTCGTATCGTTATGAGGAGCACATAGCTGATGATTACTTGCATCGGTATGAGGAGTACATAGCCCATGATTACTCACATCGGTACGAGGATTTCTGCATTAAAAAAAAGGTTAAAGGTACCCTAGCAATAGCTAATGGTAATCATATATAACAATAACATTTAAGCCATCAATGACATGTATCCCAATAGCAATAGCAGTTTATTGTTTTGAACAAAAGATATAAGAATAGTGTAGTTCCAGAAAGAATATAAGTTAGGGTGACATTCACAAGAAATTCTCATTGGATAAACAAAATAATTTTGGACCAAGTGTCCTTTGGCAACCCAAGTTTTAAAAAAAAAATCACTTAATTAAATTTTTGGATAAAAGGAACTTGGGTTTCAAAGATCGTAAAGGCTTACATAGCAATATATCACATTCTTATAACACAATATAATGTTGTTCACACTTATAACATGAACATGGCATTTACTCACCTTGGGGTTCTTTTGCTCCTAGTATATGTAGTCCCTTTGCACTTCTAAAGCTCCTCAAACTCTAACATAATATTTAATTTAATACTTAGTATTTATTTACTCATGATGCTCCTATCCCATAGCTATCCCATGCACATATAGCATACACATACACTTAGAGTTCACATATAGGTGTACTCATCACTTGCACATAACACGTTGACTTTGAAAGTCTTGCACACTTAGGCCTTATAGGCTCACATGTAAACACATTACAATCATGTCAATACCTTTCTAAGGTCATCACAATATTATTACCTCAATATCAATTTACTTTAACAATCATCTTAAAACACTTTACACTTCCATACATGTCAACTTAACAATTAACCTTTCAATTGTCAAGCTTAACTCTTCTGATCCTTTTTATTCAATTGTCACTTCATCAAGTCAAAACTATGTGTTCATCATCAAGTCATCATCACATCTAGTTCCAAATTTCCTAATCACATTTACATTCTAATCACAATATAAGGTTAAGATACTTTAAGTATGTCTTAAGTATACCAAAATGCCTTTAAGCTTATCTAGGGTCATACCTTCAACTAACTTGTAATTTTTTCATTTATTACACATAAATACTTGTCAATAAGCATCAAGACACATCACATAAAAATTATAAATATTGGGATAAAAATATTTAATGTAGGTCGAATGCATTACCAAAAGGAAATACTAAATTCTTTTTCTTTTTGCACTTTTCGTTTATTTCAGTAATATGTAAAACATGGTTTGAACCAAGATTTTTCATGTAAACACAACAAAAATCATTTTAGAATTTTAATTCACATGAATTGGCCACTCATAGTGTTGTTTATGTATGAAAATTCAACTTTTGGGTTATAGGGTACAAAACCATGAGTTTTCTTGTTTTTGGTATTTTCCGGTCATTTCAGAAATATGTAAACAGGTTGTTTAAACCATTATTTTTCATTTAATCATAGAAAATATTAGTTTAGAATATGTCCATACATGATTTGGCAGTCATAGATAATGTTTATACAATAAAATTCCAAGTTTTAAGACTTAGGTGAAAATCATGAGTTTTCATGCTTTCCGCTCCTTTCGTTCATTACAATAATATATAAACACATGATCTAAATCATCATTTTTCATCTAAACAAAACAAACATCAGTTTAGAATCCATCCACACACAAATTAGCAGCCACATGTTCAAGAAATCATAGAATTTTCTAGCTCTTAAGTTCTAGCACAAAAATCTTGAATTCTTTTGTTTTCTGAAACTTTTTAGTCATCGCAGAAATATGCAGAAATACAATTTAATCTAATATTTTTTATCAAAACACATCAAAAATTAGTTTGGAAATCATTCATGCAGGAATCACCCCCCCCCCCCCCCTTGATATGGTCTATGCGTAAAAATTTCAATTTTGAGTTACAAGATTCACCTTTGGAGAAATCGCGTAGAGAGATTGGTGCTTTCGGTGGAAAAATTGATTTTTCTCTCAAGAAATAACCTATTCCAAATTTTATCAGTACAAATTAGTAAATATTTAGTTCAAAATAATTTTTCCCAAGATTTTTTTCATAAAAATCAAATAGCAAATTGAAAGGAAAATAAAAACTTACGAAGCGGTTGTGAAATCGCAAGTTTGAAGGATTTTTTTATGAATTTCGGTAGAGATAAATATTTTGAGAGAATTTTTCTATCACGATATAGAAAAATGGAGTGATGGCTACTGGAATGAGAGTGCTAGCTAAAATTTTCATTATATATTAGGGTTTGGGGTGCAATTTCCAAGTTTGCCCTTAATGAGCTAGGTTAGGAGTGTTTTTGTGTAGTGGGCTTTTGGGTATTTGGGCTTTTTAATTAATTTAGGGTTGATTATAGGCAATTAAGAATACAATATTTTTCTTATTATTTTCATTAAAATCTTCCCAAAAACATTTATTTAAAATATTTTAAAAATACTCATAAAATTATTTTATGCTTATAAAACGCCTTTTTACATGAAAATTCATTTTACAAAAAATAAATTATTTTATGCTAATGTATTTTATTCAAATCATTTATTTCATAATAATAATTCATATTAGGTGCATTAAAATTAATTTAACATGCCACATACTCATAAATCACATCACACATGAATTTTCATAAAATCACACAATTTGTCATAATAACCCTAAATTCAAATAATTTATCACAAAAACTCCTAGGGTAGATGTGGGTTGTTGCAGTTAGGTTTAGGCCATAGATGTTCCAAGGCCCATTAATAAACCCATAAGCCATTAACATAAAATGTTTCCTTTTTAATTTCTTTGTTTTCTTTCACTTTGACCTTCTAAATTGTACTCTCTATCTTCTTCCTCATATGAGCTCTATTTAATTTACTAGAGCATAATTAATCATAACAGACTCATAAACTAGGCAGACATTTCAAATGATGTAAAGTTTCTAATAGATTCTCTTATTATTTCTATACTATGCTAACGTTCAAAGGTCTTATTTCTACTATCGTTAGTAACTATAATGAATTATGAAATTCTTGGATATTACTGCAGATCCGCATTAGGCTCTATGCAGATCTACACCGGTGGTCCCCTGTTCACCCTAAAAATTTTATTTTTGCTCTTTCCAATCCAATTTTTAACCACTTTTTTCCTATACTCTTTTAGTTTTTTCACTCTTCCACTTTCCAAATTGCCTTCACCCTTATTTTCCTATAAATAGCTGTCCAAATGCTCTAATTTTCTTCACACCTTAATTAATTACTCCACCCTAACCTAAGTTAATTAATCCTTTTAATCAATTAATTATTTTTTAAAATTAAAATTAATCACTCATTTTTTTTCAAAATCAAATTAATTATTTTTTAATTAATCCACTCTTCATCTAAATTAATTAATTAATCCATCTGTCATTTCATCATATTAATTCATTAATCAATCATTTTAGTTAATTAATTAATCCTCAGTCAATCCAATTCTCCAATATTGATAAAATGGAACTTCCATTTGGGAAAACCCTTTGTCTAACTTAAGCAATGGTACAGCCTTTTCCTCATCAATCCAACCTCTAACCAAAATTAATTTGATCAATCCTTAAACCCCTCCACTTAATCATAAAACAAACTATATGGGTTTTGATCTCTATTCAATGGGGTATGTAGGTACGTTTGGAATCTAAATTTAAACCACAAATACAATCCTAATCCCCTTTCCCCTTTTATTTTCAATGTAATTATTTTCATACCTTTATAAGGAAATTTGTGGTCTTTCTATAATCTAATAAGGGCTAGAGAAGGCATCCCATTTTCTAATTAATTTATGTAATTAGCTTAATTAGATAAGAATTGAGGAGTGATTATGTGGTTCTCTTGAATCTATAAGGACTAGAGGGAACACTCTCCTTAATTTATAGATAATTTAATTTAAATGATCTTTTAAATTTATCTTGCACTCATACCTATACCATGCATTTATACTATGCCATGATTTATGCATTTTTTATAATTGCCATTTAATACTTGTCATTCATAAAATCAATTTTTCCAAGTCAAATTAAACTTAAGAACCAAATTTAGATTATTTAACCAAAAATCTAGTCCCCAAGCTTAACCTGGTTCAAGACAAGTGATTTTATTCTTGGGTAAATTGATTAACTAAAATTAATGAATTGGAGTCATAAAATGAGTTTTTTCTTAATTTTCCCATTTTAAAAATAAATTAGGGTAGTGACTCTCAAAATTCGTTTTACAAAATCAAAAATCAATGTTCTAAATGATAGTCGTTCCAATCATGAGCAGCGAAACTCATTCCATGACCTACTTAAAAATTGCTCGCCTTTCTCTAAGGTGATTCTCCAGAGGTGTGTTCGGGTGAGGTCTCACAAAAGCTTATCAAGCAGAAGCTGCAGACAATGACTACAAAATAGATTAAAGGGTATCATAACCAGTTGAATGCATTGATGAAAAGAGAATGGATGCTCTATAAAAACTTTATGGCTATCAGTAGTGACTACCCAGGCACTTCAATAAGAATGTAAAAGATAAGGGTTTGCAAGAAGGAAATCTAGTTCTAGAAGAAATCCGAGCTTCTATTCATGATCCAAGAGGAAAGTTCAAACCAAATTGAGTTGGACCATACATGCTCAAGAAGATCCTATATAACATAGGCAGGATATGGACAAAAAAGAATTCTCCCATCTTTGCAACATAGATTAGTTGAAGAAATACTTCGTCTAAAGATGACATCTACATTTCATTTATGTTTTTCATGCATATATAATCAAAACTATATGGATTTGATTCTCCCAAAAAGAAAATGACTTACAAAAAAAAATGATATAAGGGATACGTAGGTAGTCGACTCATGTGTGGTCCAAATAATGATAAAAAATGCTTTTATTTTCGCACTGCAAAACATTGCATTCTCATTTTCTTTCTGCCTAATACATCATTCACTTAATTTCTTTTATTTAAACAAAAAATGCAAAAAAAGAAAAGAAAATAAAAATGCTTGCTTAGCTGAAAACCTGAAAGGGCAACTTAGGTAGAAGTTAGAGTAAGCTCATTGAGTCAAAAACCCAAAGGCTACTTGAGTAGAAATTAGAGCTAAAAAATATATAGAAAGAGCCCACTAAGTTGAAAACCTAAAAGGGTGACTTAGGTAGAAATCAGAGCAATAATAAAAGATGTCTTATGTAAAGATGATTAGATTTTACAAAATACAATCCATCATTATGACAAAAAGGATAGCCCTTTCAATGTCGTCTATAGCTATTGTTAGCCTACAAGTGTATATAAAAGCAAAAATCCTAAACAAAAAGCAAAAGGATCATGTCTAAAGTTGTAGTTTACCTAATCTTCCTTTTCCTCCTAAGATGCAGATCTCTCGTGCCTACATAAGAATTAGAGTCTGCCACAATCTTCTCAAATGGTTATACCACTTTGTAGCTTCCTGTCTATAACGGTAAAAGCACTAATAGAACTAGAACTGCTCACCACAGTAGTATCAAAAATCCTCTTTCAATACCAGTAGTTCTTATGCTGCTCCTATAAATCCTACTCTGCATAGTACTAGTTTAGAAATTGCTCCCTATTATAGTAGCTAGAATCCTCCTCTGCAATATAGAAACTGCAATTCTCCTCTTTGCCCTAACTGCGGTAGTCCCTCTCTGAACCACCATTATAATGTCACCCTATCTCTTTACTGTAGTCACAGTCTCCTCTATCATTGCCACCGCAATCTAACTCACTAATGCAACCTATAATGTCAAACCCTTAATAACTTTCCTAGTCCCCTCTATAGGCCTAGTAACCTTTTTGTCTCTACTGTCACTCTTCCTGTCACTTTCTTCTCAAATGTGTCACCCTCTATTTCTATCACATCCCAATTTTGGAGATATGATGGTCCTAGAACATAGGGAGACATAAGGTCACCCACGCCCATAGAACCCATTCATGCACATATAAACACTGCCTAGGATCATACCAAAGTATCATACATTAACTTAGTTTGACCGTTAATAAGAGGAAAACCTTAATTTGTGAAAGAACAGTTTAAAAATTCTTTAAATACAATCTATAAGAAAAGAATATTTAAGACTCTAAATAAATCATCAAATCATAATGTTCCAAAAATAAAACTTCCTAAATAAGAACTCTCAAAGCATTTAAAAGAGACTTCTCATATCATAGTATGATAATAAACTTAGACAAGGAAATCCCCCAAGTGGAGTAGATTGCTTGAGCTATCACCTTGCCTCTTCATAATGCTCACTTGAAACCACACAATAAAAAGAAGTGAGATAGATTATCTTAATGAGTAAACAATACAACTCGTACAATAACACATGTCCCTTTAAAAGGGTTCATAATTCATAATTCATGGTTTGCAATTTAGCAAGGTTCACAAAAATCAAACTTGTAACTTATAACTTGTAGAGTGACAGCTTTTGCCTTATTCACTAAAAGGAGAGGTGGCATCATACCAAATTCCAACTCCCAACTTGTAAAGAAATGTGAGGCTGATCGGGCTTCATAGCTAGAACCTCCCCTTCTAGCTGACATGGATACACTACCCCTATCCATCGGGCTAAGACCATGTGCATAGGTTCTGATAATTCCTGCATCAACACAAGGATTTCTGCATAAAAGTGTTCATAGGTATCATAGCCAAAGCTAATGTTAATCACTTGTATTAATAGCATTGAAGAAAGCAATTGCATGTAAAACAATATCTGAGGTCTCGCCCGAGCACTGGTCCGTTTTGCTAAAGGGAATCAAAATGCTCATTTAGGTTTGAATTCATAGTGGAACCCTCAAGTTCAGATAGATTGATTTTGAAAAGAGTCACCACCTTAATTTTATTTTATTTGGGAAAAGATTAAGGGAAAAACCCAAACTAACTCTAATTAATATCCCAAAAGAAAAGATTACTATCCTCAAAACCAAAAAGGATTTGGGGACTAGGTTTTCGATTTATTTTAAGAAAATTAGTTTGGCAAATTTAATATAAAATGACTTAAAATAAATTTCATGAATAGTTTACATAATGCATGGACAATTATATAATGTATGAATAAACAAATAAATAAACATTCATTCAAAGCAATAAAGGAAATAAAGTAAAGGAATTAACTTTACAATTTAAAACCAAAATAGGGGATACTTCTTTAAGCCCTTATGGGTTCTAGGGAAGTCACACATTCCCCAAAATAATTCTAAAGCAATAAATAAAGAAAAAGATAAACAAAACCAACGTCATAACAAAGAAATCAAACTAAAAACAAATATCACAAAGAAAAGAACTAATTCATAAAAAGAATATACAAGAAAAGAATTATTGCTTATTTAAATTGGATTTGATGCTTTAAACAAGCAAGCCTATATATCCTTTGAATGGGAATCAAAATCCATGTATTTTGCCCATATTACAAAGGGGTTAGTTTAGTCTTGTCCTTTTATCATGTTTCAGTTCGTTAAGTAAAAGGTGGGTTGATTAATTAAATCAGATTGATTGATTACCAAGTTGTTAATTAGGTCAAGTTTTAATTAACAGGTGGATGCATCAATTCAAATTGTTTATCAAGTGAACTAAACCATATTCTAATTAACATGCCTTAAAATAATGAAAGAAAATGATAAAACATGCAAAGCAAAGAAATAATAAATGAAAAGAATAAATTAAGCAATGCTAAGGGAAAAATAACCAAAAAAAAACAATATAAAGCAAAAGAAAAATTACAACAAAACAAGAAAATAATAAAAAATAAATAAATACCTTATGAAGACAAGGCTTGGGGATGTAGGGCAGATGAAGTGGACGACTAGATCATAATTCCACCTTCTTGGCTTAACGGAATGACAACATTCGAACGGCAACTCGGACGTTGTTATTGGGGCTTCCTCAAATTGATTTGAGGAGAGCTAAAATTTTAAAATAAAAAGTTCATTCCTTTCATACCAATCTTATAGAGATTGTTCGCTTGATGCAAAGGCTAATCAAACAAACCAAGAGGTCAAAAGGTCATTTAAAAGGAATAGGAGGACCCTTATATATAGGAGAAAGGTTAGGGAAAAGTTTCATGCACTTTCGATTGGGGATAAGTGCACAAAACAAAGAAAAATAAAAAAAAATATGGAAAAACACTATGCCAAAGATTTAGAGGCAGCCACAAGGCATCCTACTACAACCATTTGAGCCTTCATGGCAGCTAGGCCCAACTTTACCCCTTTTGTGATAAACAATAGTGTGGTTCCAAAAAGAATATAAGGTATGGCAACAATCACAAAGGTTCTTTCTTATCATTAAATAAACAATAATAGTTTCAAGTCAATTGTCCTTTAGCAACCTAAGCTTAACAAAGAAATCATATAATTAGAATTGATAATAGAAAGGAACTTGGGTTTTAAGAATCTCAAAGGTCCATATATCATAATAACTTATATTTGAAATATGAACATAATGTTTACTCACCTTGTGGTTTCTTAACTCCTAATGCCTGTAAACCTTACACCTCTAACAATCCTTAAGCTCTAACATAACATTATAATTCAATACTTAGCATTTCCTTAACATCATACTGTACTATCACATAACTATCCCATACACATATATCATTCATATATACTTGGAGTTGCACTTAGAAGTGCACTCATCACTTGTACATAACATGTTGACTTTTAAGTCTTGCATACTTTGCCTTCTTAAGCTCATATGAAATCACATAATAACTCATACAAAGACTTTGCTAAAACCAAACACAATAAATCATTATCTTAATATCAATTCACTTCAACTTCCAACTTGGTACACTTAATACTTCCCATATATATCAACTTAATAATTAAACCTTAAAAGAGTCTTACTTATCTCCTTTGATCAAATCATACAATCAATCTCATAGTCAATTTAAGGTCATTAATTCTCAATTAATATATCATAAAATATAATTAACATATCACTTAATTATATACACATATTAATCAAATATGACAATTAGGGTTTTGGAAACCCTAAGAAAGGCCGAACTACTCTAGGTATTTTATGGAGGTAGTCCTTCAACCATCATGTAATTAAATCATGTATCATTCATATACACATGTCAAAAATCACTAAAATGTACCTTACAAAAATTATAGACCTTAGGATCAAAATCTCTTTGCAGGCTGAACCACTATAACCTTGGAAATTATGGGTTTTTCTTGCTTTTCGTACTTTCTGATCATTATAGTAATATGTAAACACATGATTTAAACTAATATTTTTCATGTAAATTTAACAAAAATCAATTTAAAACATAAAAATGTAGAAATTGTCCCCACCTACTGATCATATGCATGAAAATTCTAACTTTTAGGTTTTAGGGTTCACCTTTGATGGATTTGTGAAGAAAGAGTTGTGCTTAAGGCTAGAAATCGGTTTCTCCTTCAAAAAAATAACCTAAGCAAAATTTAACAAGGAAAAAAATAGTAAATACACAGCCCTATATCGATTACTCATGATTAGTTTCATAAAAATTAAATAGTGGCTTGAAAGAAGAGAAAAACTTACGAAAACAATCACAAAATCACAAGGTTTGGAGGCATCTTGTGAATTTCAGTTGAGAGAGAATTTTTGAGAGAAAATTCTATAAAAATCTAATGGAAAAATAGAATGGAGGCTATCTAACCTTAGGGTGGCTGAATATTAGTTTAAAATTAGGGTTATGGTGCAAAAATTACAAGTTTGCCATTAATGAGCTAGGTTAAGAGTGTTTTGGTGTGTCGGGCTTTTGGTGAGTTGGGCCTTTAATCTAATTTATGGGCTGATTATAAATAATTAAAAATAAAATATTTTGCTTCTTATTTTCATTAAAATCCCCCCAAAAATATTTAATTAAAAATATTTTAAAAATGCTCATGAAAATTATTTTGTGCATAAAAATCGCTTTGTGCATGAAAATTCACTTTATATGAAATATATCATTTTATGCTTTTGCACTTCACATTAATCACCTATTTCATCTTCAAAATTCACATTATGCATATTAGAATTAATTTAGCATGCCACTTACTAATCACATAGCACATGAATTTCTATGAAAGCACATATTTTGTCATAGTAGTTCGCAATCAAGCAATTTTGCCACAAAACTCCTAGTGTGGGTGTGGGTTGTTACATTCTTCCCCCTTAAAAGAAATTTATCTTTGAATTTAGGCACTTACTCATATGCTCTTGAAAAGCTGAGGATGCTTCTGCCGCATCTCTACCTTGGCTTCCTAAGTACACGTTTTTAATTTTATGATTTCTGATAGCAATATGTGCCCTATGAGCCATATAATAGTTATGTAATAGTAGATATTAATTCCCAATGGCATGATAATATATTCACAATGTGAAAAGGGTTTCATATTATTGAATATAGTCTTTAAGTATTTGTAAAAGGATCTATTCTCGATTGTTGAGAATATGGGAGACAAATTGCTCTTGTACAAATATTTTAAATATATTCATGGTCATAGGATTAATGACTGGGCATCATTAATTCTGAAAGACCATCACCTCTATTTGTTTTCTATAATCAGTATGTGATACAAATGATTATAGAGGTAGTAATTCTCATGCTGCTTGATATGTGATGTCAATACAAACATATGGATATTCATTGGATGAATAGTCAAACTATGACGTTAGATGATAATAATATAGGGTTTTACTACTTGTCAATTATTTATCATCTAGATCATAATAGTGCATATAATCCTTTAACTTGAGGAATACTATATCTCATATATAGGAAGTTAGGATTTATTACTACTTAGATAGATGTACTATTCATGTACGGATATATGGCATATGATGGTTCTACTTTGTTATGTGTGGAGGTAAGTGATCGCCAAGAAAAAATTCATTACCTTAAGTAAAGGAGCTTAAGATCCTATGCTATCTGGTTATTCTTGATAACTAAAGCTCCTGGCTAGGACAGATAGAAAGATTCATTAGAAAGAGTTTCTAATTGGAATCTAATCTCATCAAGAATTAGAACCGAGATAAGGACATAGAATTGAGACATATTAGGATTTGACATAAACCATTACCCTAGCCGAGATTGGGATATTTAATGAAGCGATTCTAGTGTATGATGATTTATGATCGATAGTCCATGTGATGTTTAAAGTTATCAACTATAAACATTCATTTCTAATTAGGTAGACATGACATAGAATACTAGCTGTCCCTCATGACTTATGGGACTAAGTGTGAAGTGGGGATTTCACATTAGTAGAGAAAAATATTTTCTCATTCCCATTGCTAATTAGACATGAACCTAGAAAGTCACACACCCAACAGTGATCACCTTCCAAGTGTAAAAGTTTTACCATAATAATTAATTAAAGTGTTTAATTAATTGATTAGTGGTAAAATGATTAAACATGTAATTAAATTTACAAGGACCCTAGCATGTCCGGATGTTTAATCTATGAAGGTTTCTATTCAATTAATTCTTATTTTGTATATGATGCAAATAAGAAAGATTAAATTGAAAATTGATTTGACTAAATCAAAAACTTAATTTTAAGCTTATTGAAAACCCTTAACACTTGAGATGTGGCCTAAGCCCATATGTGATCTGGTTAAGAGGCAATTGAGAGGTTAGAGAAAATTCACTATTCATGAGCCTATATTATGGGTTTAGGAGTTAGAGAATTTTCTACTAAAGTTAAAATTGTAATTACATCTTTTAGCTAATGGAAATGACCATTTTGGCCCTAAAGGATAAAATGGTCATTTCACCATTTGAAGAAGCAAAGTTCAACTTTGCCTCTTCACCAAATGGTGAGCTAGAAGAATATGAAAGGGCATTTAAGTCTTTGTGAAGACTTAAGGTATAACAACCCACATCTACCCTAGGAGTTTTAGTGACAAATTATTTGAATTTAGGGTTATTGTGACAAATTGTGTGATTATATGAAAATTCATGAGTGACGTGATTTATGAGTTTAGGGCATGTTAAATTAATTTTAATATGCCTAATATGAATTATCATTGTGAAATAAATGGTTTAAATAAAATGCATTAGCATGAAATAATTTATTTTTCATAAAATGAATTTTAATGCAAAAAAGTGATTTTTAAGCATAAATTAATTTTATGAGTATTTTAAAATAATTTTTAAATAAATATTCTGGGGGGAAATTTTATAGTAAATAATAAGAAAAATATTTTATTTTTAATTATCTATAATTAGCCCTAAATTAATTAAAAATTCCAAATACCCAAAACTCTATTACACTAAAATACTCCTAACCTAGCTCATTAAGGGTAATCTTGGAAATTCACCCAAAACCCTAATATTTAACCTAAATTTCAGCCAGTCCTTTATTCTAGCAGCCACAATTCTATTATTTCATTATTTTGGCAGCAAAATTCTCTCAAAATATTTCTCTCTACCAAAATTCATAAAAATCCTTTCAAACTTGCGATTTCGCGATTGTTTCATAAGTTTTTCTTTTCCTTTCAATTTGCTATTTGACTTTTATAAAACTAATCATGGGAAAATTATTTTGAACTGAATATTTATTGATTTTTACTGATAAAATTTGGGCTAGGTGATTTCTTGAGAGAAAAATCAATTTTTCTACCGAAAGCACCAACCTTTCAACGCGATTTCTCCAAAGGTGATTCCTACGACTCAAAATTAAAATTTTCATGCATAAACACTACCAAGGGGGGAAATTTTTACATGTTTCTTTTCTAAACTGATTTTTAATGTGTTTAGATGAAAAATATTGAATTAATTCATATTTCTACATATTACTGTAATGACCAAAAAGTTTCAAAAAACAAAGAAATTCAAGGTTTTTGTGTTAGAACGTAGAAGTTTGAAAATTCTATGATTTCATATGTATATGGCTGCCAATTTGTGTATGAAGGAACTCTAATATGATATTTCTTTTGTTTGGATGAAAAATAACGATTTAAATCATGTGTTTGCATATCGCTGTAATGAACGGAAAGCTTGAAAACTTATGATTTTCTCCCTAAACCCAAAATTCAGAATTTTCATGTATAAGAAGCATGTGGCTACCGATTTGCACATATTGATGTTCTAAACTGATATTTGTTGTGATTGAATGAAAAATAATGGTTTAAACCACATGTTTATATATTGCTATAGTGAAACAAAAAGTACAAGAAATAAGAGAACTCATGGTTTTTCATCCTAAAACTTAAAGTTGGAAATTTTCATGCATATGAATGTATATATGGGCCAATTCCCACATGTATATATTCTAAAATGATTTTGTTATGATTACATAAAAAATCTTGGTTCAAATCATGTTTTTACATTTTACAATAATAGACAGAAAGTGTGAAAAGTAAGAAAATTCAGTTTTTCCCTTTAATAGAGCATTCGGCCTACCATGGGATTTTTATCCCAATATCTATAATTTTTATATGAGGTATTTTAATGATTATTGACATGTATGTATGTATGATAAATAGTTAAAGTGCATGTTGGTTGAAGGAATGACTCTAGACAACCGTAGAGGCACTTTGGTATATTTAAGGTATACCAAAGGTATCTTAACCTTATGTTGTGATTAGAATGTACATGTGATTGGATGACATCGAAATAGGTTATATGATGACTTGATAATGGATTAATAATCTTAAATTTATGAAGTGATTGATTAAATGAATTGGTCATAAGAGACAAGCATGATACTTAAAAGGTTATTTGTTAAGTTGATATATATATAAGTATTAAGTGTACTAAGATGATTGTTAAAGGGAATTGATATTAAGACAATGATATTGTGTTGACCTTAGAAAGGTATTAACATGAATTATAATATTTTTTCATATGGGCATATGAAGGCTAAGTGTACAAGACTTTTAAAGTCAACATGTATGTGCAAGTGATGAAGTGCACTTATATGTGCAACTCTAAGTGTATGTGAATGTTATATGTGGATGGGGTAGTTATGGGATAGGATAGCATCATGATTGAATAAATACTAAGTAGTAAATTAAACATTATGTTAGAGCTTCAGGAGTTTTAGAGGTTCAAAAAGGGCTACTGTGAGGCCTCGCCCCAACACCTGTCCGATCCGCTAAAGGGAATCGAAATGCTCATTTGGGAAAGAACTCAAGAGAAAGCCCTCAGGCTTATCTTTGATAGGTTTGAAAATTATTTCTTAGGAGTTGCCACATTAATTTATTTTTATTTGGGAAAATATAAGGAAAAAAATCTGTTTGACTCTAATTATAACCCAAAAGATAAAAGATCACTAGCCTTAAAACCAAACAGGATTTGGGGACTAAGTTTTCGGTTTATTTTAACAAAATAATTTTGGCCAATTAATACAAAAGTGACTTAAAATATATTTCATGAACAAACTAAAATGCATGAAAAGTTTATAATATGCATGATCATTCAATCCACAAAGTTTATACACAATTAGAATTCAAAATAAAAGGGAGTTAATATTACAATGAAATCCAAACTTAGGGGATACCTCCTCTAGCCCTTATGGGTTCTAGGGAAGTCACACATTCCCCAAACTAATCCTAATAATAAAGTAAAGAAATAAACACAAAAGTAAGTGAAGAAGGTGATAGGGGGATAGTTGATTAATTTTAATTAGATTCGATACTTGAACCAAGCATGCCTACGTATCCCTTTGAATGGGAATAAGAATCCACGCAATTCTCCCATCTTGTGAAGGGGTTAGTTTAGCCTAGCCACTTTATCATGTTTTAATTGATTGATTAAAAGAGGGTTGAGTTAATTAATTAATTTAATTGATTATCGAATTGATTATCTAGCAACCTAGATGAATCAATTTAATTAACTAACTAAAAGAAGCAATGAAATTAAGGGAAAAGAAGCTTACCTCAGATGGCGGGCGATGGCTGGCTTTGGATAACAAGCGGCAGCTAGCTTTGGTGGGCAACGGCTAGCTTAGGATGGCAGACAACAGATAGGGGCTAGTGTTGGATGGCAGGTGGTGACTAGCCTCAAACAGCGAGAGGCGGCTTGCCTTGGGTGGCGAACACGAGCCTTGGGCAAGAGACTTGCCTAGAATAGGCGAGTGGCAAAAAGCCTTAAACTAGTTGGGTAGGAATCAATGAGAAACCCCTAACTCGCTTTTCGAAGTAAGGAGCAAATGCAAAAGCGTTTTGCTTGAAGTGATGCTTTTTAAGCTCTAGTAGTTGATGTTTTGAAGTGTGGGGAGACCCTCTATATATAGGAGGAGGTTTGGAGCATAGAAATTGTTCAAATATGATATAGGATTAGAGAAAAATTGAAACATGCTCTAGTTGCCACAGAGTGCTCTGCAGCATTGGCAACAATGCCATTTCACCTGTTTCATCCATTTTCACCCGTTCTTGCTCGTTTCTTGTTTGTTTTTTGTGATTCTAATTGTGTTGTATTCATTACTCAATCTTGGATGATTTCAAAGGGTTCAAATGTCAAGAAAAGATATTTTTATTTTATCATTTTGAGAGTTTTTGAATTTTGAAAGTTTGTTTACCGAGCCTAAGTGCTTCTAAGGTTCAAACACATACTACAAGGTGCAAAATTAACGGTTCACAGTTGCCCCCCTCATCAGGATTGCTCTATCTGCTAGATAGTTCTAATGAGTGTGAACTTTAGAATGAAGAGGATGTCCCTGGTCTATTTAAGAGTGGCAGGAAGTTCTGATGAGTGTGAACTTTAGAATGAAGAGGATGCCCTCGATATATTTGGGAGCGGCAGGAAATTCTGATGAGTGTGAACTTTAGAATGAAGATGATACCCCTGATATATTTGGGAGCGGTAGGAAGTTCTGAATAGTGTGAACTGAAGTGGATGCCCCCGGTATATTTGGGAGCGGCAGGAAGTTCTAATTAGTGTGAACTGAAGAGGATGGTCCTGGTATATTTAGAAGCATTAAGAAGTTCTGATGAGTTTGAATCTTTAGAATGAAGAGGATGCCTCCGGTATATTTAGGAGTGCTAGGAAGAAAATGACAGTTCCTATTTGGTAGGAATCGATGAAGTGGTGGTGATGATGACCTTGTCTGGTAGGAATTGATGAAGTGGTGGTCCTGTCTGGTAGGAATGATGATGATGATCCTGTCTAGTAGGATAGAAAATGACCCTATTTAGTAGGAATCGATGAAGTGGTGATCATGTCTGGTAGGAATGATGATGATGATCCTATCTAGTAGGATTGAAGGTGATGATCCTATCTTTCTTTGAGGGTTTTGACAATTTGTCTTGATTTATGATCCTGTTCAATGTAAAAAATGCTAGATAATTATGTAATGATATGATACCTTGAACCTATGAAGGGTCAGTTCTAGTATAAAAGTGTTGATCTTTGGGAGAAAGATGCCCCCATTTTAGAAAGGTGAATATTTGAAAGGGATGTGCCCCCACTTTAGAATGATAGAGGAGAGTGGTTTGGTCATTTGGTTGATTGGCTAGCTTAGAGGTGAAGTGGGCATGCTAGGTATGAGATTGGCTGGTTAATGGCTATCAGTTTGGCTTAGGAAAAAGTCATTCTAAAAAACAAGCAAGGTGTGGTCTTGGAAAAGATTAGGCTATTCAGTTTAGATAGGTTTGACTTTGGTTTGAGGCTGAATTGGAGAGCTAAATCAGGAAGGTTAGGTTTTTTTAGATGATTAGATTGGAAGCTTTAGGGAAGGTCAGCTTGTGGGGCTTGTCTTCAGAGAAGGCTCAATCAGGTCTGGCACTTTGGTTTAGCCAGGTTACAACCTTTGGGGAGTTTATTTGGAAGACTTGGTTAAGTTCTTCCTTTGGCTCGATTAGGTCTGGCTTAAGGGATAGGTTAAGCTAGGAAGTTAGTTGGGAAAGGTTTGGTCAGATTTGGCTTTGGAGGAGATTATGGTCTTTTGTGAATGGTGAAAGCTAGGCTTAGGCTTCTTGATTTGGGCTTCATGGTGAAAGCTAGGCTTGGGCTTTATAGTTAAGGCTTTTGGGGCGTGGTTTCATGGTGAAGGCTTTTAGGCTTGGGCTTTATGGATAAGGGTTTGCCTTTTGACATGGATGCATCAGATTTCCTTGTCCATCATACAGTTGGCAGGCTTTGACTCAATTGGACTTTATAGGTGATGTAATTTGCCAAGGAGGCTTGGTCTTTTCAAGGATGATGAGGTTTTATCAATGAGTCATGGGATGACTTGAGTGGTTTGAGCCCTTCTTAAGCATTGCAAGACATGACTTGATTTTGGTTATGCTAGAGAAAGTTGGCTTTAAGGATGATAAGTCTTAAAAGAATCAAGATCTTTAGTTTTACCCATAGGCTTGGCACTTAGAAGATGATGAGATTTTAGCATTCGAGGCTTGAGCTTGAAAGGATGGAATGGTACATTTTGAAGTTAGGGAATGGTTCAAAGGAGGGTTGTAAATTTTGAAAAGGATCAAGGAGGTTGTATGATTTTGCTATCTGTAGTATGATTCATGAAAAAGAACAAGCCGAGCTAATCTTGTCATTTTGAGATTAAAGAGAAATTTAAGGTGACACTCTATTGGGTTGAACATAAATGACAAACTGGCTGAAATGAGCTGTCCTAAAGAGTGGCTAAAGGACTGATGAGAAAATACAACTTGGGGATTTTGCTTCCAATGAGAGATAAGAACATGATAGACTAACAATGTGAGAGATTGTGCCTAAGCTCTTTGAGCTAAGCGACGAGAAGGATTAACAAAAGATGATGACGACCTAGAAAGATATGCCCCCATTGTGAGATAAGGGCGTAGAAGACAATATCACTTTAGAGAATGAGCAAGCTAGTAAGGAAGGATGACTTTGAAGACATGAGATGAGACGGAAAGATGATTTGATATAAAGGAAAATGACTAGGATGAGCTTTATCTTTCTCTCTCTCTCCACCCCCCCCCCCTTTTTCTTTTTCTAAGCTACCCTTTTCGAGTTTTCAACTTAACAAGCTTGGATTAGTGATATTTGGGAGAAAATATTTCACCATGATTTGCTAGTTTTCTTCATTTTGAGAGGGTCTAATCTTTAAATTTTGGATATGATGAATCTCGTTGCCCCTTTTGTTGAGGTGTATCATTTGATTTTGTACTTTAAATATTTGATGAGAGGTCTATTTCTTGACCTACTTTATTAGGAGTTGGCAAAGCAATTGTTGATAGCACCTCAATATATACTAGCTATGGTGGATTTAATTGACTACTCATTTCTCTCTCTCTCTTTTTTATTTTTATTTTTATTTTTATCTTTTTTCTCTCTTTTTTTTAAAGCTCATCAATGTTTAAAACAAGAAAAGACAAGTGTATAAATAAATATGGATGTTTTATTGCAATGAAAAATTTTATTACAAGATACCAAAAGGAGACTGATATGATTGACAAAAAATACATAAAAAGGAGAATAAAATGATAGACATAGACTCAAATTTAGACTCAAATTTTGATATTTGGACTCAGACTCAAACTTAGACTTGGAGATTTAGACTCAAACTTGAATCAAACTCAAACTCAGACTTAGAGATTTAGACTTAGACTTGGAATTCAATTTCAAATAGGTCAGATTAGTCAAACTTAAACTCTTCCATGTCATGTCACTTGGGGCTGAGGTAAGGTGGGGTTGAATTGGGTTCGGATTCTTCATCATTGCTGGGTTGGTGTTGAGGAATTCAAGTTGAAATGAGGCACTTTGGATGCAATCTTCAACCTTTGATGCAGTTGCAATCAAAGACTTAAAAGTGGGTAGGTATTGGGTTAACAAGTGGGCTCGGTAGGCTGGAAGTAGATTCTTGACAAGGATGTCCACTTGTTCTTACTCTATTGGTCTATTTACTATTTGAGCAGCTTTAGCCCTCCACCTTGTAAGCAACATGGAGAAAGACTCCTCTGGAAGCTGCTTAATGGTTTCCAAGTCATGCCTAATGACATCCATTTCACTGTTATAATGATATTGTTTGACAAGGGCATAGCAAATATCATCCCATGTCCTTTTCTTGCTCTTGTCCAATGAAAGGAACCATCTTCTAATAACACTGGTTAGTGATTGTTGGAATAATTGAGCAAGGCTCAACGCTAACTCCTAAAGGTTTCATTGCCCCCACATATATCTTCAAATGGGTCTTGGAGTAAGTGGTTCCATCAAATCTCTCTAATTCAGGCATTTTGAATTTAGGAGGGAGCTTGGCATCAGGAAATAAGGTTAAACTATCCACATCAATTAGATCATTAATGCTTTAGGGATTTGATGGTTCTTTCCATAGCTTCAAGCTTCTCCATGAGCAATCTAGTGTATGGATAAGAGAAAACTTCCTCACCTTAGTTTAGATATGGGTTGGTTTGGCTCAAATTTGGGCTAGGATTGGTCAAGTTCAAGATAAGGTTTGGGTTAGGATGGCTAAAGGTGGCCTGGTTAATCATAGCTTAAACTTCCTCAATGATGAATTACCTTTGTTCCTTGAATTGGGCTTGTTGAGTAGTTATGATAGCTTAGAAATGCTTTTCTTGCTTCTTAAGGACTCTAGTCACAAGTGTGGTCAAGGAGGCCATATCAAGCGGGTGGGCCATTAGTACCTTCAAACCAAAGCAATAAGGTAAGTGATGGGTATGGAACAGAAGAGGTGATAAAAGTATAGGCATATAGATCCTAAGAGAAAAGGCTTCCTTATTGTGTCATGGGCCAACCATTTTTTAGGCTTAGGGCATGATGGGGCATATGTTTTAGGCTTAGGGTAGTAGATTGAACCAAGGGTATTGGTTTAAGGTAGTGTGTTGGGCCAAAGTTATTAGGCTTAAGGGTAACAGACTAGTTTTGAAAGGTGATGGGTCATGGGTGTTGGGCTTAAGGATATTGTGTTGGGTCAAAGGTATTGAGCTTAGGGTAGTCTATTGGGCCAAAGGTATTAAGCTTAAGGTAGTGTCTTGATGATTTGGGTATAGGCTATAGGCATTTGTCAATCTAGGGGTAATGAATGAGCCAAGGATGTTAGGCAATGGTGTCTTGTGGCTAGGTTGGCAAGGTATAGGTAAGAGGAGGGTAGAGATGTTTTTAGGTTACAATTTAGGGCGAAAACATTTTGGGTAAGGTTAAGGTAACAGTGTTTAAGGTTGGAGGTGTTTGAGGTCAAGGCTAGGGAAATGAGGTTTTAAGTTTAGGGCTAGGGTAATAGTGTTTAGATGAAAGGGTAAGGTTTAGGGTTAGGGTATTAGTGTTTAGGTTGAAGGTTAAGGTAAAAGGGTAAAGTTTAGGGTTAGGGTATTGGTGTTTAGGTTAAAGGCTAAGGTAAAGGGGTAAGGTTTAGGGTGATAACTTAAGGTTTACAGGGGCAAAGGTGAATGGGATGGAGGTTAGAGTGAGGTGTTTAAGGGGGAGATGCTTGAATGGTGATAAGAATGTTTGACCCTTCTTTGGTTCAAGGTTCGACCTAGACTTAAGATGAATGCATGTTTTGTTATACAATATGGATGCATGATATGCATGAGGAAAACATTTCATGAAAATGCAAAGATGCGGAGTTTTAATTATGATACATACAACCAAAGGCTAGGATTTAAGGTCATTATATGAAAAGGTAAGGGTGGCTAGATTTAGGTACACATCACGCTAGAGTAGCGATATACCTAACCACATGTGAGTTAAGGAGCCTCACATGAGTCCAATAGTACGTGCATACTCGTTACACCTTTGAAAGGATCAAAGGATTCATCGCAGAGTGGATGATTTCACTATTGGCAAATAGACCTAAGGAGGGTTACCCACTCGATACTACTCACTATCCATTGTTTTCCTAGAACTATGTTAGATGGCAAAGAGCCTATGCAAATGATGCATGCAAAGTCACAATCATATTAAAAGGCCAAACTCTTTTTAAACCAATTAGTAGTCCACTTATTTTTTCCTTTTATTAAAAGAAAGTTAGTCCTCAGTGGAGTTGCCAACTGTGAGGCCTCGCCCAAATACCTGTCTGATCCACTAAAGGGAATCGAAATACTCATTTGGGAAAGAACTCACAAGGAAGCCCTCAGGCTTATCTTTGATAGGTTTGAAAATTATTTCTTAGGAGTCGCCACCTTAATTTATTTTTATTTGGAAAAATATAAAGAAAAAAAGCTATTTGACTCCAATTATAACCCAAAAGAGAAAGGATCACTAACCTCAAAACCAAAGAGGATTTGGGGACTAGGTTTTCGGTTTATTTTAACAAAATAAGTTTGGCCAATTAATACAAGAGTGACTTAAAAAGCTATATGCATGATAATTCAATCCACAAAGTTTATACATAATTAGAATTCAAAATAAAAGAGAGCTAATATTACAATGAAATCCAAACTTAAGAATACCTCCTCTTGCCCTTATGGGTTCTAAGGAAGTCACACATTCCCCAAACTAATCCTAATAATAAAGCAAAGAAACAAACACAAAAGTAAGTGAAGAAGGTGATAGGGGGATAGTTGATTAATTTTAATTAGATTCAATGCCTGAACCAATTATGCCTACGTATCCCTTTGAATGGGAATCAGAATCCATGCAGTTCTCCCATCTTGTGAAGGGGTTAGTTTAGCCTAGCCACTTTATCATGTTTTGATTGATTGATTAAAAGAGGGTTGAGTTAATTAATTAATTTAATTGATTGCTGAATTGATTAGCTGGCAACATAGATGAATCAATTTAATCAACTAACTAAATGAAGCAATGAAATTAAGGGAGAAGAAGCTTACCTTGGATGGCGAGTAGCAGCTAGCTTTGGAGGCACTGGCTAGCTTAGGATGGCGGATGATAGGTGACGGCTAGCATTGGATGGCAAGCGGTAGCTAGCCTTGAACGGTGAGCGGTGGCTAGCCTTGGGTGGCGAACATAAGACTTAGGCAAAAGACTTCCCTCGAATAGGCAAGTGGTAAAAAGACTTAAACTAGTTGGGTAGGAATCAAGGAGAAACCCCCAACTCGCTTTGCGAAGCAAGGAGCAAATGTAAAGCATTTTGCCTAAAGTGATGCTTTTCAAGCTCTAGCAGTGGATGTTTTGAAGTGTGGGGAGGCCCTCTATATATAGGAGGAGGTTTAGAGTATAGAAATTGTTCAAATATGATGTGAGGTTAGAGAAAAAATGAAACATGCTCCAATTGCTGCACAGGCCTCTGTAGAACTGCAAAGCTGTGGAACAACAATGCTGTTTCGCCCATTTTCACCCGTTCTTGCTCGTTTCTCATATGTTTTTTGTGATTCCAGTTGCATTGTATTCATTACTCAGTCTCGGATGATTTAAAATGGTTCAAATGTCAAGAAAAGATATTTTGATTTTATCATTTTGAGAGTTTTTAACTTCTGAAAGTTTGTTTACCGACCCTAAGTGCTTATAAGGTTCAAACACATACTGGAAGGTACAAAATTAAGGGTTCACAACTATGTATACTAGGAGCAAAGGAACCAAAAGGTGAGTAAATACTATGTTCATGTTACAAGTGTTAGTAAGCATTATGATTTTGTTATAAGTGAAAGCTATCATGATATATGTACCTTTGACATTCTTGAAACCCAAGTTCCTTCTATTTTTAAATGAACTCTATAATTTCTTTATTAAGCTTAAGTTGCCAAGGGACAATTGATCCAAAACCATTTTGATTATCCAATGAAAATACCTTTATGATTATTGCCATAACTTACATTCTTTCTGGAACTACACTATCATTGTATCTTTTGTTCAAAAGTTAATTTGCTATTATTATTGTTTCTTTAAATGTTATTGTTATATGTGATTACTATTGGCTCTAACTATGGTACCTTTAACCTTTTTTGTAGAAGTCCTCGTACCGATGCGAGTAATTATCACTATATGATCCTCATACCAATGCGAGTAATTATTGGCTATGTGTTTGAGTGATTATGGCAATAGCCTTCACTCTATGTGTTATGTGTTCGAGTGATTATGGCAATAGCCTTCACTCTGTGTGTTATGTTTTTGAGTAATTATGGCAATAACCTTCACTCTATATGTTATATGTTATAAGTGTGATTTCTATGAACCTTTCTAAATTATAAACTATGAATCATGAACTATGAGTTATGTGCTATGAACCCTTTCTAAAGGATATATTTTATTATATAAGCCCTATTGTTTACTCATTGAGATCATCAATCTCACCCTTCTTCCTTGTGTGGTTCTAGGTGAGCATTATGAGGAGGCAAGGTAATCACTTAAGCAACCTACTCCACTTGGAAAATTTCCTTGTCAAAGTTACTATTATGCTATATTATGGTGAATCCTTAGATGCTCCAAGAATTATCTTAATGGAAACTTTTTTTTTTTTTAATTTTATGTTTGGAGTCCTATAATTATTTTCTTATGGTTTGTACTAATGTGTATCTTTAGCTTCCTCAACTTAATGTTTTTCCTTTATAAAACATTTTTTTTAAGTTAATATATGAGGTTTTGATATGATCCTAGGCAGTATTCATATATGTATAAGTGGGTTCTACATGCGTGGGTGACCTGATGTCTCCCCATGCTCTATAACCATCATGTCTCTAAAATTGGGATGTGACATAAGGGTTAAGTCTTCTAAAGAATATAAAAGTTTCAAGTTTTTATGTTGCAAAGAGTCGAACACCATTTTTTCAATTTTGAAGCATCTTAGAGAGAGAAGTTGAGAGAAAGAAAGAAAAGGAAGAAAATGTTTCTTCAAATTTTCTTTTGATCTTCAATTCTCTTCTTTGTTCTTTATAAAAGAATAATTGCTTGCAAATTGAAAATGTGTTTAGTCCAAAACAAACCAAAGAGAAACCTTAAACTTCCTAAAGGTTTTTGAGGGAAAATCTTGAATCAAATTGGGCAACCAAGATAGTGATTCTAGAACACCAAAGATACCAAGAGGAGACTTAGAGGTGAGCTAGGTATGGATGATATGGAGATTTCACACTTAGGAAGCTCTTTGTTAAAGAGAGAAGGAACCTCCTAGAGGTAATATGATTACTCTTCCTTCTTCTTTATATACATATGTGTTTTACACATAAATTAATTGATTGCTTTAATGAATTTTGGACCAAAATTGGATGAAGTGAAATTTTAAAATGTTTGAAATTTCACCTTACCACCTTTCTTCCACTGCGTTTGGCTCCACCATTCCTTTAATTGGTATCAGAGCCACTTAATTTCTATGTAAAACCTTTTTATATGTTATTTTAGAGGTTTTTGATTTGGTTGAAAAAGAGTTGTTGTACAAATGTTGTACTGTTGGACACAGGATTTACGCCTGCGAATAAGAAATTGCAACCACAATTGGCAAATCATGACTGCAAAAATGATGTCACACCCATGAGTGAATGGATCAGAAAAAATGTTGTTTAGGTCAATTTAGAGAATTGTGACCACGATTACTATTTCATGCCCACGAAATCTGAGTGTGACCATGAAGGTGGTCACGAAATGCTCTACATCTATGTTCAACTTTAATTTTTTCCAAAATTGTTTTGGATTAATTTTTCAATCAAATACATTTTTATGACTTAAAATATGATTTTGAGCTATAAAAATGTTGAATATATGATATTCAAAATGGGTATTTTAGAAATGTTCCAAAATTTGGAAATGTTCCAATGATGAACAATATATCTATAAATGCAATTGTTGTATATATATCCTTTTGTTGTTGTTTGAGAGGCATGGATGGTTGATCATGGATTAGAAACCATAATTTATGATTTCTAATGTGGACATATAATTATTAATTTTATTATTTGATGGGATGTAATGAAATGTTAATTACTCATTTAGGTTATAAATCATTTTCGTTGAGCCTATAAGTTCTTTTGTTTTTGTAATCTCACCTTAGAATGCCAAGGTTACTAATATACATATGGAGATGTGGAGATGCAAGAACAATAAGAGGTTCAACCCATGAAGATGCCTAGTGCGAGCATGAAGATGCAAATGTTGTAATTTCATGTTTGTAATTTGTATAAACTAAATTCCCATATCCATTCATCGTGGCTAGGAAGTGGATCCATAGAATCTATGATCATACTTATGCGTATATTTTCCATTTTATGAAATATATATATAATATATATGAATGCATATGATGTATGTTTAAAATGGATAATGTGCAAAGTGAGACTAATTTATGAAGCCCAAAAATCTTCTAAAGAAAATATCGAGTCATGGTTCTCCATTGGAGCAATAATTTAAGAAAATTCAAACACTTAATTTATTGGTTATGGATACATAGGGGTGATAGATTTGGTTTGAATGTTTTCTTGAAGTTATTGTAAAGCATGTGATGTTATGAGTATATGATACATTGTATGTCAATAATGACAATGAGTATCTGAGACATATAATTTTCAAATCATTATACTTGTTAGTCCAATAGATTTGACTTGACTACTGTGAAAGGCCAATAACGACAATGTGTATCTGAGGTTTGGAGCACTAGGAATTGGATTGATTAAACCTCATCAAAAGTTATGATGAACAAGTGTTGTTTACTTGTTAGATATCAAAATTCTAATAATGACAATGTGTATGTGAGGAATTTGTGATAATCTAATAAGAATTCAATCACCTACTAGAAATCCACCCTAATGGGACTTTTGTTTCCTATTTCGAAGTATAGGATTTGCCAAATTAGCATGATTACCATTTTGATTGAAGATGACCAATGCCACCACATCGATAGTAAAGGAAGAATCTCTAGGTGTATGGTCTCCCATCTGTTCAACACTTCTAGTCTTAGTCTACTCCATGTCCTCCCTCAAAACATGCACTAAGGACCTAAGACATCGATTTTCTTCCATCAGATCTGAGTAATCTCCCTCTAACTTCTAAATCTTACTATAAACCTAGTCGTAGTCTAGACACTCCTCAGGGTCCTCCTCATTAGGAATCTTCTCTTCTTTGTGGTGGATAACAAGTATGACCTTCTTGAACATCTCTTGCCAGGTCCTCTTACATGCCACGTGAGGTGCTCTAAGTCAAGGTCCTCTAGTAGGGATACTCTTCTTGGTCATCTAATAAAAGTATCATAAGGCACACAACTAATAACAAGGAGTACTATAGCTTATTAGTATTTCATGGAACTATACTAGCAATAGATTACAATTGACATGAAGGAAAAATTCCTATGCTCTAGGATTATACTTAATCAACCTAATAAACAGACAAGTCTGAACTATACTTAAAACTATAGCTCTGATACCAACTTTGTCACATCCTAATTTTAGAGATATAATAGTCCTAGAACATAGGGAGACATAAGGTCACCCATGCCCATAAAACCCATTTATGTACATATAAACACTGCCTAAGATTATACCAAAATCTCATACATTAACTTAGTTTGACCATTAATAAAAGGAAAACCTTAATTTGTGAAAGAATAGTTTAAAAATACTTTAAATGCAATCCATGAGAAAAGAATATTTAAGACTCCAAATAAATCATCAAATCATAATGTTCCAAAAATAAAACTCCCCAAACAAGAACTCTTGGAGCATCTAAAAAAGACTCTTTATATCATAATATGATAATAAACTCAGACAAGGAAATATCCTGAGTAGAGTAGATTACTTGAGCTATCACCTTGCCTCCTCATAATGCTCACCTGAAATCATACATGAAAAAGAAGTAAGATAGATTATCCCAATGAGTAAACAATACAACTTGTATTATAACACATATCCCATTGTAAGGGTTCATAATTAAGAATTCATTGTTCGCAATTTAGCAAGGTTCACAGAAATCAAACTTGTAATTTATAGAGTGATGGGTTTTGCCTTGATCACTCAAGGGATAGGTGGCAACATACCAAATTCCAACTCCCAACTTGTAAAAAAGTGTGAGGCTGATCAAGCTTCATGGCTAAAACCAACCCTTCTAGCTGAGGTGGATATACTATCCCTATCCATCGAGTTAAGACAATGTGCATAGATTCTGATGATTTCCTATATCGGCATGAGGATTTCTGCATAAAAGGGTTCATAGGTACCATTGCTAAAGCTAATAGTAATCACTTGTAATAATATTATTGAAGAAAGCAATCACATGTAAAATAGTAGCAATAAAAGTTTAGCTTGTTGAACAAAAGATAAACAATAGTGTGGTTCCAAAAAGAATATAAGGTATGGCAACAATCACAAAGGTTCTTTCTTATCATTGAATAAACAATAATAGTTTTAGACCAATTGTCCTTTGGCAACCCAAACAAAGAAATTATATAATTAAAATTGATAATAGAAAGGAACTTGGGTTTTAAGAATCTCAAAGGTTCACATATCATGATAACTTATACTTAAAACATAAACATAACGTTTACTCACCTTGTGATTCCTTAGCTCCTGATATCTGCAGCCCTTACACCTCTAACAATCCTCAAGCTCTAACATAACATTATAATTTAATACTTAGCATTTTTTTAACATCATGCTATCCTATCCCATATCTACCCTAAGCATATATATCCTTTACGTATACTTGGAGTTGCACTTAGAAGTGCACTTATCACTTGCACATAACATGTTGACTTTTAAATCTTGCATACTTTGCCTTCTTAGGCTCACATGAAACTACATAATAACTCATACCAATAATTTTCTAAAGTCGAATATGATAAATCATGATCTTAATTTCAATTCAATTAAACTTCCAACATGGTACACTTAATACTTCCCATATATATCAACTTAAAAAGTAAACCTTAAAAGAGTCTTACTTGACTCCTTTGACCAAATCATACAATCAATCTCATAGTTAATTTAAAGTTATTAATTCTCAATTAACACATCATAAAGCCTAATTCACTTGTCACTTAATCATGTACACATATTAATCAAACGTGACAATTAGGGTTTTGGAAACCCTAGGCATAGCCGAACCACTCTAAGTATTTTTTGAAGGTACTCCTTTAACCATCATGCAATTAAATCATGTATCATTCATATACATATGTCAACAATCATTAAAATGTACCTTAAAAAAATTATAGACCTTGGGATCAAAGTCTCATTGTAGGTCGAACCACTATAACCATGGAAATCATGGGTTTTTTTTACTTTTCATACTTTCCTATCGTTACAGTAATATGTAAAAGCATTACTTAAACCAATATTTTTCATGTAAATATAAAAAAAATCAATTTAGAACATAAAAATGCAGAAATGGCCCTCCCCCCCCCCCCCTTCCCAAATGAACATATGCACGAAAATTCCAACTTTTAGGTTTTAGGATTCACCGTTGATGGATTTGTGAAGAAAGAGTTGTGCTTACAATTGGAAATTGGTTTCTCCTTTAGAAAAACAACCTAGGCTGAATTTAATGAGAAGAAAAATAGTAAATACATAGCCCAATATGGATTACTCATGATTAGTTTCATAAAAATCAAACAGTAGCTTGAAAAAAGAGAAAAACTTACGAAGATGATCACAAAATCACAAGGTCTAGAAGCACCTCATGAATTTTAGTTAAGAAAGAATTTTTGAGAGAAAATTTTGTAAAAATCTCATGAGAAAATAGAATGGAGGCTGCCTAACCTTAGGGTAGCTGAATATTAGTTTAAAATTAGGGTTATGGTGCAAAAATTAAAAGTTTGCTATTAATGAGCTAGGTTATAAGTGTTTTGGTGTGTTGGGCTTTTAGTGAGTTGAGCCTTTAATCTAATTTATGGCTGATTATAAATAATTTAAAATAAAATAGTTTGCTTCTTATTTTTATAAAAATCACCCCAAAAATATTTAATTAAAAATATTTTAAAAATGCTCATGAATATTATTTTATGCTTAAAAATCGCTTTGTCCATGAAACTTCACTTTGTATGAAATAAATCATTTTATGCTTTTGCACTTCACATAAATCACCTATTTCATACCCAAAATTCACATTATGCATATTAGAACTAATCTAGCATGCCACTTAGTCATCAATCACATAGCACATGAATTTCCATGAAAGCACATATTTTGTCATAGCAATTCGCAATCAAGCAATTTTGTAACAAAACTCCTAGGGTGGGTGTAGGTTGTTACAATCTCCCTCATGTTAAAGGGTATGCCCTAGAGCAATGTAAAAGTTATGTAAATGTAAAACATTATCCCAAATGGCAATAAAATATATGTTTATAAATGAAATTGTTCCATTGTATTAAATATATATTTGAAGTCCATCAATATTTTTCAAAAGAGGATCTATTCTCAAGTGTTGAGAATATGGATGGCAGATCGCTCTTAAACAAATACTTTAAAATGCTCATGGTCATAGGATTAATGACTAGGTATCATTAATTACACAAGTCCATCACCTCTATTTATAATCTATAATCAGTATATGATACTTATGATTATAGAGACAGTGAGCATCATATTGTTTGACAAATATTGTCGGTATAAACATGTGGATATTCATATGATGAATAATCGAACTATGACGTTAGATGATAATGACATGGAGTTTTTATTGCTAGTCAATAAATCATCATCTAGGTCATAATTATACATATACTCCTTTGACTTAAGGGACACTATATCTCATTCATTGGTAATTGGAATTTGTTACTACTTAGATACTAATGCTATTCAAGTATTGGTATATGGTATGTGATAGTTCTAACTAGTTATGAATGGAGGTAAGTGATCACCAAGAGAGAATTCATTAACTTGAATAAACAAGGAAGAAATCCTATGCTATCTGATTATTCTTGATAACCAAATCCTTGGCCAAAGTAGTAAAGATTTAGTAGAAAGGGTTTCTAGTAGGAATCAATTTTATCAAATATTAGAATTGAGATAAAGACATATGATCGAAGCATATTAGGGTTTGACAAATCATGACCCTGGCTAAGATTGGGATTTCATAATGAAGGGATTTTAGTGTACGTTAATTATGATCAATGGTCCACGAAATGAATAACTGATTAAACACTCATATTCATTCTAATTAGGTAGTCATGATATGTTATGCTAGGCGTCACTCATGACTTATGGGACTAAGGGTGATATAAGGATTTCACATTAGTAGAGAAAATTATTTTCTCAATCCCATTGCTAATTAGATATGAACCTAGAAAGTCACATACCCAAAAGTGTTCACCTTCCAAGGATAAAAGGTTTACCATAATAATTAATTAAAGTGTTTAATTAATTAATTAGTGGTAAAAGGATTGAACTTGTAATTAAATTTACAAAGACCCTAGCATGTCTTGAAGTTTAAATCTAAAATGATTTCTTATTAATTAAATCCTAATTTATATATGGCATAAATGAGAAGGATTTAATTAATTAAAACTATGGATGAGTTAAAAGAATTAATTTTGAGCTTTGGACTAAACCCTAAATGGCCCAAGTCCATTTGAGAAATGGAGAGAGGCAATTTAGGGGTTAGAGATTTTATATAACCCTAAAGCCCATATAATGAGTTTAGGGGTTAGAGATTTTCTCCAACCCTAAAGCCCATATGATGGATTTAGGGGTTAGAGAAAGTGTACCAAGGTCAAAATAGTTTTTCAACTACTTAAGGATTAATGGAAATTATCATAAACCATAAAGGGTAAGTTGGTCTTTTCCATTTAAGCTTAAAGTAAAAAAGCAAAATAAATATCTTATTTGTTCCCTAATTAACAACATAATGGTTGGCTATTTAAATGCAAATGATGTTGTTAATTTGAGAAGGCTTTTGCATATCTTTTCATATAGAAATCTAATAGAGTAAGTCTTGAGAAAAAAGAGAAGAGAAGAAGAGTTCTTCAAATTTCTTGTTCTTCATCTCCTGTTCTTTGTTCTTTAAGAAAGAACAAAGGTTTCTTTTGTTGAAAAGATACATCCATAATAATTAGAAGAAATCAAATCACCAAGGATTTGTTTTAGAAGATCTTATATTCAAATTAGACTACCAAGAGAGAGAATTAAGAATATCTAAACAAATCAAAGTGAGCCTTGGAGGTAGAGCTTGGTGTGGATAATCTAGAGGCTCAACATTTGGGGAGCTTTTGGAAAAGAAAGAAGAATTGGAGTTCATACACTTCAAGAGGTAATATGATTACCACTTAATCTTTTTTCTTTCTTACGTGCTTTACACATTAATTAAATGATTGGATGAATGTTTATTGGACCCATTTGGGTGTAAGTGAAATTTTAAATTATTTGAAATTTCACCCACCATGTTGCTTCCGCTTAATTTGTGCCCAATATTCTCAATTGGTATCAAAGCCACCTAATTTTTGCGTAAAACCATTGTATATGTTGCTATGGGTGTTTTTGTGTTGATAGAAATTGAGTTGGAAAAAGTTTTAGCATAAATGTTGAGTTGACAGATCTAAAAATCATGACTGTGACATCTATTTAGTGACCGCTAATCTAATTTCGTGAGAGCAAATTAGAATTAGCGACTGCAAAATCCTTATCGCGACTATAATACTTGAATTGCGCTTGCGAATGTGTTACAACCAACTTAGTTCTAATATTAGCGTTGTTTTCTATTATAACTAAGTCACAACTGTGAAACACATGTCTCAACTATGAATTGATTGCATCTGGAATTGCACCCACGAATAGCAACGGCGAAACAGGTTGCGATTTCCACTATTTCTTTTTCCCAACTTTTTTATTTTCAAAATTGTTTTGGACTATAATTTCAATCAAACAATTTTTATGACTTTAAATATGATTTTAAGTTATAAAAACCCTGAATATATGACATTCAAAATGGTTTTGGAAATGTTCCAAATGTTGAACAACATATCGATAATTGCAATTATTGTTGTTTGTTTGAGAGGCATGAATGGTTTATCATGGACTAGGAAATCATAATGTATGTTTTCTTTTGTCATAAAGTAATTAAAGGTTAATTACTTATTTAGGTTTTAATTAAATTCATTGAGCCTTATGAGCTCTTTTATTATTGTAATTCGCACCTTGGTATGCCAATGATACAAATGTACATATGGTGATGTGGAGATATAAGAACAAAAGGAGGTTCAACCTACCAAGATGCCTAATGGGAGCATGAAGATTCAATTGTTGTAATCTAATGTTTGTAATTTGATTAACCTAAATTTTAACTCATTCCTTGTGGCTAGGAATTGAGCCCATAGCTAGTCCATGATTAAACTTATGTTTACATTATTCTTTTAGTGATATATATGTGATATATATTATACATGTGATGTATGCTAATATGTATAATGTGTAAAGTGAGACCTAATATTAAAGCCCAAAAATCTTCCAAACAAAATATTAAGTCATGGTTCTCCATTAGAGTAATAATTTCTTTGAAGTTATTGGATAGCATGTGATGTTGCAAGTGTGAGATGCATAGCTTGGCAATAATGGCAATGAGTACCTAAGCCTTGCAATGTGAATTCTCCATACTTATTGGTCCAATGGGTTTGACTTAACTAATGTGTATGATCAATAATGACAATGTGTATCTGAGATCAGAAACATTAGGAACTAGATTGATTGAGCCTCACAAAGTGTTGTGATGAATGAGTGTTGTTCACTTATTAGATATCAAATTCTCAATAATGACAATGTGTATCTGAGAGTATTTAATAGTCTTATTCAATTACCCACTAGAAATCCAACCCAATGGGATTTCCGTTTCCTACCTGGAAGTGTAGGAATCATAAAGCTAGTGGGAGTACCATTATGATTAAAGACCAAATCATTATGGAAGTTACTTTTACATAACACTAATAATCTTTTTATTTTCTGCAGTATTCTATTAAAATGAACAAATCCTATCCCATCACAAGCATTCTTTCTGATAACAAACTCATAGGACTTAACTTTGTGGACTGGTATCGTAACCTTAAATTAGTATTTGCTTACAAAAAAATTACTTATATACTTGATTTTGATGTTCCTGGACCTTTACCTGAAGGGGCCTCTGCTGAGGAACATGCTACCTTAAAGAGGTGGAAAGAGGATTATGTTTTGGAAAAATGTATCATGTTGGCTTCTATGTCATATGATTTGCATAAGCAACATGAAAACTATGTTGAGGTTAGGGACATTCTTATCCATTTACGTGAGCTATATGGAGAAGAAAGTAGAATTGCTAGATATGAGATATCGAAGCAGTTGTTCTAAACCAAGATACAAGAGGGTGAGAATGTTAGGCCACTTGTTTATAAGATGATCAGGCTCATTGAGCAATTAGAGAATTTAGGTTTCACCATCGATTCCAACCTTCAAATGGATTTGATCCTTCAAGCCCTACTTGATTCCGTCTCTAATTTCATTATGAACTTTCATATGAATAAGATGGAATGCACTATTGCTGAATTACATAATAGACTTGTGAGTGAACAAAATTCCATAAAAGGCAAAGGTAAGTAGGTTGCTCTAGTTGCTTCTTCTAGTAGTAAGACTACAAAGAGGAAAAGCAAAAAGAAAGACTCTAAACTTAAGCCAAGTGGTGGAGTAAGCAAAGACAAGTCCACAAAGGTAGCTTCGGATGGTAGTGGAAAGTGTTTCCATTGTGACCAAAGTGGACACTGGAGAAGAAATTGCCCAAAGTATTTGGAATCTTTGAAGGGTAATAAAAATAACAAAAGGAAGGGCAAGCCTTCTAAAGGTATGTCTTTTAATTGTTCAATTTCCAATATTTCACATGGTTCATCAAAGGCTTGGATATTTGATAGTGGTGCAAGTTCTCATATTTGTACTTTTATGCAGGAAATGACAAGTAGTAGAAGCTTGGAAAAAGGGGAAGTGATCCTAAAGCTCGGTAATAGAGCAAGTGTTACGGCCAAAGCCATTGGATGGACTTCCATTGATCTTTTTGATTATGTATTATTATTGAAAGAAGTTTTGTACATTCCTAATGCTTATAAGAACATCATTTCTGTAACTAGTATGACTAGTATGGGTTATGAACTCCTATTTAAGAAAAATGTTTGTATTATATATTATTATAATAGAATTGTTGGTATAGGTTGTGTACTTGATGGTCTTTATTATTTAGATAATCGTAATAATAATACAACTCCCAGCATAAGTAATATAAATAACATGATAAAATCAACTCCTAGTTCAAAACATATTTGGCATCTTAGACTAGGTCATATTACCGAAGATAGGATATCAAAATTGGAGAAAATAAGGATCCTTAACCCTTTAGGTGGTGAACCTACTTCAATTTGTGAGTCTTGTATCCAAGGCAAGATGACTAGGTCACCTTTTGTTGGGCAAAATGAAAGAGCCAAAGAAGTTTTGGAAATTATACATAGTGATGTACGTGGTCCATTTAGTGAAATGGCAAGGGGTGGATATTTATATTTCATTACATTTATAGATGACCTTTCAAGGTTTGGATATGTATATTTAATGAAGTATAAATATGAATCCTTTGAAAAGTTCAAAGAATTCAAAAGTGAAGTTGAGAAACAAATGAGAAAAGGTATTAAAATCCTGCGATTAGATCGAGGAGGTGAATACCTAAGTACTGAGTTTAAAGATTTCCTTGAAGAACATGGCATTATATCACAATTGACTCCTCTTGGAACACCATAGTTAAATGGTGTGTCCGAAAGGAGAAATCGCACTTTATTAGATAAAGTGCATTCTATAATGAGCTATATCGACTTGCCTATCTCCTTATGGGGATTTGCATTGCAGACTGCCATTTATATCCTTAACAGAGTTCCTTCCACATCTATTTCTACTACTCCATATGAGATATGGTATAATAGGAAACCAAGTCTTAAACATGTTAAGATTTGGGGGTGTCCAGCACACATTAAAAAGCTAAAGACATATAAATTGGAAGAAAAGTCTATAAAGGGTAGGTTTGTTAGATTTCCTAAAAGCGGTTTAGGATATTATTTCTATCTTCCTTATGAACAAACAATTGTTGTTAGTCAGGATGTCATATTTCTTAAGAAATAGTTTCTTCAAGAAGGTGGCAAAGGAAGAAAGATAATATTGGATGAGGGGTCATCTGATGAAATCCAATAAAATGATCAAATGGATATTGATCAATCTCGTGATGAGTCAACACTTGTTAATGATATCTCCACACAAGAACCTTGAAGATCTAGTAGGATATCTAATCCTCCAGAGAGATATGGATTTCTTCATGGAAATGTGCAAGGGTTGTTCATTCATAAAGAAGTTGATCATGGTGATGATCCTACTACTTTTGAGCAAGCTTTATTGGATATAGATTCCTCAAAATGGCTAGAAGCTATAAAATCTGAAATGGATTCCATATATGCTAACCAAGTCTAGGAACTTGTTGATCCACCTGAAGGTATAGTACCTATAGGATGCAAATGGATTTTCAAGGGAAAGATTGGTGCAGATGGAAACGTAGAGACGTTTAAAGCTAGGATAGTAGCGAAAGGGTTTTGTTAAAGGCAAGGCATTAACTATAAGGAAACATTCTCACCTATAGCCATGCTTAAATCAATTAGGATTTTATTAGCTATAACAACACACTATGACTATGAAGTTTGGCAAATGGATGTCAAGACTGCATTTCTTAATGGTAACATTGAGGACGACATATTCATGGAACAACCGAAAGGTTATGAATCTAAAGAACATTCCAAAGTGTGTAAGCTTAAAAGATCCATTTATGGTCTTAAGCAAGCTTCGATGAGCTGGAATCATCATTTTGATGAAGCAATTAAATCGTTTAATTTCATTAAGAATGAAGATGAGCGTCTTGTGTATAAGAAGGTTAATGGGAGTGCACTCACTTTTCTTATCTTGTACATGGATGATATACTATTAATTGGAAATGACATTGGTATGTTAACAATAGTAAAAGTTTTGCTATCCAAAACTTTCTCCATGAAGGACTTGAGAGAAGCTACCAATATTCTTAGAATTTGTATTATAGAGATAGATCAGAAAGAATGATAGGGCTTTCTCAAAGTCAATACTTGGAAAGGGTGTTAAAATGGTTTGACATGCAAGATTCCAAGAACGGATTATTGCCTATTGTGAACTCTCAATTTTACACCCTCATCACCCAACCATAACCTTAGCACTTGCTAAGTTTAACACATTGCGCAGAGTTGTTACGGTGGTCCTGCTAACCGGTTAGCGGGTAGGGGTTTGGGGGCAGCGCTCCCAAAAGAAAATTTTTTAGACTTTAATTACATTACCACCAGACATCCAAATCTCCCTAACTCCATACCAACAACCAATCTCTCTAAAAAAAAAAAAGAAAAAAAGAAACCTCAAAAATCGTGCCAGCACCATGTGGCATGCGGCGCCACGTCAGAGATGTGCGGCGTTGCATGCCCCTTGTGCGGTGTGCCGCACAGGCCTGGTGCGGTGCCGCACTAGGCTCTGTGAGCTCTAGCCCCTGTGGGCCCCACCTGCGTAGAAAATGACCCTTTTACCCCTTTTAGTCCAATTTTCAGCTATTTCTAGCCCTACCCCTCATGGTCTTTTCATATTTTCATTACCTAAACTACCCTCACTCACTTTTCCTATAAATACCCCCTTCACTTCTCATTTCAACACACCTCTTGAATTTGAGTAGATTGCTATCCTCAAATTCCTCTTTTCTTCTCCCTCCAATCACTCTCTAATTAATTAATTAATCTTTTTAATTAATTAATTACCTCACCCTAACCAAGTTAATTAATCTTTTTAATTAACTAAATTTTTAATTAATCACTCTTTTTTCAAAAATCATTCCTTTTTCAAAAATCAAATTAATCATTTTTCCAATTCACTTTTCATCCAAATTAATTAATTAATCTTTTTAATTAATTAATCCATCCATCCTTTTCATCATATTAATTAATTAATCATTTTAATTAATTAATTAATCTTCCAATCCATCTAATCACCCGGTCCCGACAAAACAGAACTTCAGTCCGGTAAAACCCTTCACCCACCAAAAGTTAAGGTATCAGCCTTTTTCCTTCACTTTCAACACACCCAAACCAAAATCAATCTGATCAACTCCTAAACCCCTCTACTTAACTGTGGAATGAACTACGTGGGTTTTGATCCCCATTCAATGGGGTATGTAGGCATGTTTGGAATCTAAATCCAAACCTCAAATCCAAATCCCAATCAATCCTCTTTTCCCTTTTTTTTTAAATTAATTTGTGAAATTTTTATTTGCACCATACATTCATGTTTTGCTATATTTATGCATTTCTCTTTAATATCATCTTATAACTGTCATTTATGAAATCCAATTTTCAAGTCAAATTAAACTTAAGAGCCAAATTTAGATTATTTAAAACCAAAAACCTAGTCCCCGAACTCAACCTAGTTCGAAGGCTAGTAATTTTTATCCTTGGGCAAATTAATTTAAAAATTAATGAATTGGAGTCGATTTGGGTTTTTTCTTTAATATTTTCCCAACTAAATAAAATTAAGGTGGCGACTCCTAAAAACCATTTTTCAAAATCAAACTTGAACCTGAGGGTTCCATCATGAATCTAAACCCGAATGAGCATCCCGGTTCCCTCTAGCAGACCGGGCTGGTGCTCGGGCAAGGCCTCACAGCTGGTGACTCCACTAGGGACTAGTTGCCACCTTTTTTTAATAAAAAGGAAGATAAGAGGATTACTATTTGGTTAAGGAAAATTTTTCCAAAATAATCTCCTGTTGGCTCATTATGTATAATTTGACTTTCATGCATCACTTTGCATAATAAAGGCTCCTTGCTTAAACCTTAGCTTTAGGAAAACTTTTTGGATGGCAAATAGCATTGGCTCAATAACTCTTTTTGAGTATGTTGAGAGATAGTGAAAGCATTCTACCCCGCAAAGAATCCCCGGTCATTTCGGTGGTGTAACGAGCAGTCAGTACTGTTGGATCCACACGAGGCTCCTTGCCTCACATGTGGTTAGGTATATCGATGCTCTAGTGGGACGGGGACCCTTAAATCAAACCACCCTTTACCTTTGTGCATATAGTCACCTTAGCCTTTGACCTTAGGTTCCATGTACCGTAATAATCGATACTCTCACATGTTCATGAAACTTTTTCAACATGCATCATGACATGATCATGCTTGCACAATATGAGAAGCTCAAACAAAGTCAACCCTCAAACACCTCAAAGACCTAAACCGGTGGTCCATTACCCCAAAAACACCTCATACACTCACCCTGTCAACATATAAACCTGATGACCAACCATGTGAAGGGAATCCTTTTCCCGACATACCTTCACATTCATGCCATTGTTTCTTCACAATTCTATTTTCTTACCCTTTTTTTTTTGTTTGTTTTTTGTTTCAAGGTACTAATGGCCAATACCTTCAACTTCGATCAAAACACCATGAGTGCTTTCTTCACCAGCCTCCTTAGGAAACAAGAGGAAACTTTTCAAGCTGCACTTACCATTGCTCTTAAGACCCAAGCTGAAACTTTCACCAATGCTCTCAATGCTCAGTTTGCCACCTTTACTGATGCCCTTAACTTCCAATGCCAGTCCATCATCAATGAGGTCAAGGGAATGACTAATGCCACTGTCACTCCCCCTCCTACTTGTGGTGAGCTTGCATCTGCCCAAGCCCAGACTAGCCATGCCCCTACTTTTACTCCTCCCATTATTGATCTCACCGATAAAGGGAAAGCACCTAAGACTCTAACCTCTCTTACCATGGACTTAAACACAACCACTCCCTCTCCCACTATGAATCATTTTCAAAGTGGAGATTTCTTTAGCTTTCCCGAAGTTAAGAAATTGATGAAGAAAGTTGAGGTCATGGAAAAAATGCTCAAAAACGTCAAAAAGCACAAGGACATAATAGATGTCGACTCCTTAGCTCTCTTCCCAAATGCATGAGTTCCACCAAAATTCAAAATGCTAGTCATAGACAAGTTTAATGACACCATGTGTCCCAAAATTCATCTCAAGATGTATGTGGGTGCCATGAAACCTTTTGGTGTGGACGATGAGCTCCTTGCCTAGCTATTCCAACAGTCATTGATCGGAGCTGCTATTAAGTGGTTACTAGATCTTGACAAAAATCACAAGAAGACTTGGGATGACATATGTAATGCATTGGTCAAGCAATACCACTACAACATCGAGGTGGATGTCACCCGTCAAGATTTGGAAACCACCAAACAAGGGCCAAAAGAACCTTTCACCGCGTTCCTTATAAGGTGGAGGATGAAAGCGGCTCAAATGGTGAACTATCCATCTGAAGTAGAGCAAATTGACATCATCGTCAAGAAACTCCTCCCCCAATATCAGGCTCATCCGCAAACTCAATACCTCCCTAGTTTCAAAGCTCTCATTGCTACTGCCACCAAGATTGAGGATTTGATTTAATCAAGACGAATCAAGGATGAATCCTCTAGGTATCACAAGAACACCACCAATACCACCCAAAGAGAGGGAGAGGTAAATGTTGTGTTCTATCACTAGCAGATGAATTTGAAAACAAGGAGGACTTTCTCTGAGTTGGGCATGCCCCTCAGCGTCATTTACAAGAAGGCCTTAGAGGCTAATCTGGTTAAGCCCTTAGAACCATGACCTCCTCCAAACCCCTTGCCCAAGGGTTATAATGCTAATGAGCACTATGACTATCATCAAGGGTCAGGGCACAAAACTAATGCGTGCAAGCCTCTAAAGCACAACATTCAAGACCTCAATGACAGTGGAGATATCATTGCTCCCAAACCCAAAGTCTAGCACCACCACTTATCCTTTTCCGAACCACTGAGCTCACCTGACCATCTCAAGTTTCATCCAATAACCAATATTTTGAGAAGAGTGTCAGCGCTGCTATGCCCCTATCCAAGTCCTTCTAGTATGCATTAGAGTCTTTTGAGTCTATTTTCTATTAAATTTTTCTTTTTGAATCCATCAGGTCTTGTCCTTTTGAGTATGTATTTTGCCTTCAAAGCTTATCCTTTAATGTACTCATGATGGGACTCTTTTTTTTTTAGTAATAAAAGCTTGAACTTTTTAATTTGCTTTAATTTTTTCTGATTCATCTTTAAATGGGACATCTTTAAAAAAAAAACAAAAACAAAACAAAAACAAAACAAAACAAAACAAAAAATGAAAAATACAAAAAAATGGAAAAGGCAAAAGGATCAACTAATTATGGCACAAAAAATAAAAATAAAAAAAAAATCTCTCATACATTGCATCTGCATGACAATAGCGAAAAAGATCATAAGCTATTATGCACAAAGAAAAGGACATGATAGGGATACTCCAAGCATCATAGTTTATAAGATCCTGACCTATAAGAAGCCTGCCAAGAATAAGCTGCTGAGAATGAAGACAAAATAGGAAGATCCTATCCGACAGAGGCACTATCTTCACAGGCATGGACGAAAGTGAATTCTCCCATCTTGGTAACCTAAATCAGCTGAAATAATACATCATCCAAAGATGACATCTGTATTTCATTTTTATTTCTCATGCATATGTAATTAGAACTACGTGGACCTAATTCTCCCTAAAAAATGAGAAAATTTAATGAAAGAAAAGTGATGTAAGGGATATATAGGCAGCCCGATTTAGGTGCGGTCCAAATCATAATACAAGATATTTTATTTGTATCGCATTCTCATTTTCTTTGTGCCTAGTACATCATTCACTTAATTCTTTTGCCTAAACAAAAAAAAATGAGAGAGAGAAGAAGAGAATGCTCGCTAAGCTGAAAACCTAAAAGGGCGGCTTAGGCAGAAATTAGAGCAAAAATAAAAGATGTCTTATTTAGTGATAATCAAATCTTGCAAAATACAAACCCATCATAAAGGATAGCCCTTTCATTGTCATCTATAGCTTATCCTATTTCATGCAGTCCTGTCAACATGTAATTACTTCAAAAAAAAAAAGGGTCATGTCTGAAGTCATGGTCTAGCCAATCCTCCTCTATCTCCTGAGAAGCAAATCTCTCATGTCCTCATCAGAGTCAAAGTCTATCACAATCTCTTTCTTTGAGTCACTGCTGCAACTTGTGGAGTAGCACTTCTAGTAGATTTTTTAGTATCCTTCAAAGAACGAGTCACCCCCTTTGTCTATGTTGCAGTCCTTTCGCCAGTAATGGTTCCTCATTCAATCTCTCCTTCCTTAGCTGTTTCTTCCTCTACTTCTCTTGGCAGGGCAGTCTGGTACTCTTTCTCAACTAGCCAACCACCTTTATTAGCTACCTGCCATACCTCTCAATGGTCTTAAGTGAGATTCCAAAACAAACAGCATGATAACTCTTCATCCAGCCACCACCTGATAGCTCTGGTGATGGAAGCTATGATTTGCACAAACTCTAAGAAAGAAAAGCTGGGGCACATCCTGAGTCTGCCACATCTGCCTTAAGACCCTTACTCCTTAATGGAAAGTCATTCAAACCAAGCTCAACAGGCAAACTACTCGACACCCATGGCTCCCGATCATGAGAGATCAAATCCTCTACAATTGGTAGTGCTAAAAATGTGTCTTCGGGGGGCAAGTTACAAGCAATCATCCTATCTAATCTCTTATCGAGTATCAATAAAGCATGAGCAAACTGAAAAGCAGGGGCCACCACTTGAAAATGATCCATCATCCACTCTTTTGAGATAACCCAAAATCTAAAATAGACATCCACAAAGCACCTAAAGCATAAAGGATATGAATAGACAAATTTTTATCATCGGGGAATAACTAGCAAGACAGTTCATCTCTCTAAATCCTTAACAAAGCAATTAAGGCTCATCAGTGTCTTTACCAGCACAGCTCTAGCCATAAAATACCTCTGTTCTATATGCCACTATGGCATCACCCTAATCAACAGACCAATAACTAACACTCAAACAGAAAATCAAGACCCTCATGTTGAGCCTCTGCACCCCTCATATCTCCCTAGTCACTGAAATCATGGAACTTTTCAATCATAGTTGTCAAATTCACTTAACTATCACCAACCATCATTTGGCTTACAACATCCTGAGGCAAGTCAAAAACTCCTCAAAAATTAAAAAAAAAATGCTAGACTTTGAACTCTGGCACCACCAGAGTTGTCTTTAAGTCGTAGCCAAGCCATATTCTCTATCTCCTTGGAATAAGCACAGCTCCTCCTCAGTAGCACCAAAATAGAAACCACAGGCCACCAAATTCTAAAATCTAAAGCAACCCCTTGAACTCCTCGTAGTACCATCATGGCGACCATCTCATGCCAACCCAAGTTGAGTTTCTCAATCTTGTTGAGTTCCTTAGTCCATAAATGCATGTCTCTACAAGACACAAAGTTCACATGAAAAATTGCATTCATAAAGTTACTATATGAATTCGCCCTCATGTATCCATGTAACTATTCATTACAGGCATCATCACAAATCATGCAATATGCATGCATCATCTATACACCAACATCTATGCAATCATGCACCATCATGCATAAACTGAGCCAATAGTCTCACCGACATCTCCTAAAGCTGACCAATACTGCCTCTAAGCTAACTGACACCTTTTAAAACTGACCAATGTCTATTTGAGGCTAAAAGATACCTTTTTAGATCTAATCAACAAAGTGTGACTTCCAGAGTCCCTTTACTCCCAACAAAGTTCCTTTGAGCCTTTTGAAAGGCCCAACCCTTTACATTCAAATCATCTTTATCTTCAACATTAAGGCCAGATAGATAGCCTTGATTGAAATTCATTAAACTTTTTTTACCTCTAATATTAAGGCCGGACAGATAGCCTTGATTGAGATACACCCAAATTATTGTTACCTCTAGCATTAAGGCCAAATAGATAGCCTTAATTAAAATTTACCCCAAATCACCTTTATCTCTAACATTAAGGCTGGACAGATAGCCTTGATTGAAATTCATCGAACTTTTTTTATCTCCAACATTAAGGCCAAACAAATAGCCTTAATTGAAATTTACCCAAACCTTCTCTACCTCCAACATTAAGGCCAAATAGATAGCCTTGATTGAGATTCACCCAAATTATCGTTACCTCTAGCATTTAAGGCCAAACAGATAGCCTTGATTGAGATTTACCCCAAATAACCTTTACCTCTAGCATTAAGGCCAACCAGATAGCCTTGATTGAGATTTACCCAATCTTCTTTACATTAAAGCGAAATAGATAGCCTTGATTGAGATTTACTGAAATCTTCTTTACCTCCAACATTAAGGTTGGACAAATAGCCTTGATTGAGATTTACCCAACCTGCTTTATGCTAAGGCCAAACAGATAGCCTAGATTGAGATTTACCCAAATCTTTTTTACCTCTAACATTAAGGCCGGATAGATAGCCTTAGTTGAGATTCACTTCAAACCCCCTCTATCCCCAACATTAAGGCCGAATAGATAGCCTTGATTGAAATTCATCAAACCTTTTTTATCTCTAACATTAAGGCCGGACGGATAGCCTTGATTAAAATTCACCAAACTTTCTCTATCTCCAATATTAAGGCCGAATGGATAGCCTTGATTGAAATTCATCAAACCTTCTCTATCCCTAACATTAAGGCTAGACAGATAGCCTTGATTGAAATTCACCAAACCTTCTATATCTCCGACATTAAAGCCGGACAGATAGTCTTGATTGAGATTTGTCTCAAGCATTCTCCAATATTAAGGCCGAATGGATAGCCTTGATTGAAATTCACCAAACCTTCTTTATCTTCTAACATTAGGGCCAAACAAATAGCCTTAATTGAAATTCACCAAGACCATTTTTGCACCAACATCAAGGCCAAACAGATAGCCATTGATAAAATCTCATTTATCTTAGAGGGCCTCCTCCTAAAGGACCTAACAAGAACACATAAGCCCAGAATCTGACATGGCACCTCTTCCAAACGTTCACAATCATCATAATCACCTTTTGTTCAAAGCTAATTCTGATGAGGGGGCAACTGTGAACCCTCAATTTTACACCTTCATCATCCAACCACAACCTTAGCACTTGCCAAGTTTAACACATTGCACGAAGCTATTACAGTGGTCCTACTAACCGGTTACCGGGTGGAGATTCGGGGGCAGTGCCCCCGAAAGAAAATTTTTTAGACTTCAATTACATTACCACTAGACATCCAAATCTCCCTAACTCCATACCAAAACCAATCTCTCTAAAAAAAAAAAAAAAAAAAACCTCAAAAACTGTGCCATCGCCACGTGGTGTGCAGCGCCGCGTCAGAGATGTGTAGCGCCGCATGCCCCTTGTATGGTGTGCTGCAAATGCCTGATTTGGTGCCGCACCAGGCTCTGCGAGCTCTGGTCCTTGTGGGCCCCATCTACGCAGAAAATGACCATTTTACTCCTTTCAGTCCAATTTTCAGCTATTTCTAGCCCTACCCCTCATGGTCTTTTCACATTTTCATTACCTAAACCACATTCACTCACTTTTCTTATAAATACCCCCTTTTCACTTCTCATTTCAACACACCTCTTGAATTTGAGTAGATTGCTATCCTCAAATTCCTCTCTTCTTCTCCCTCTAATCACTCTCTAATTAATTAATTAATCTTTTTAATTAATTAATTACCTCACCCTAACCAAGTTAATTAATCTCTTTAATTAACTAAATTTTTAATTAATCACTCTTTTTTCAAAAATCAAATTAATCATTTTTCCAATTCACTTTTCATCCAAATTAATTAATTAATCTTTTTAATTAATTAATCCATCCATCCTTTTCATCATATTAATTAATTAATAATTTTAATTAATTAATTAATCTTCCAATCCATCTAATCATTTGGTCCCAATAAAACGGAACTTTGGTCCGGTAAAACCCTTCGCCCACCAAAAGTCAAGGTATCAGCCTTTTTCCTCACTTTCAACACACCCAAACCAAAATCAATCTGATCAACTCCTAAACCCTTCCACTTAACCATGGAATGAACTATGTGGGTTTTGATCCCCATTCAATGGGGTATGTAGGCATATTTGGAATCTAAATCCAAATTCCAATCAATCCTCTTTTCCCTTTTTTTTTAAATTAATTTGTAAAATTTTTATTTGCACCATACATTCATGTTTTGCTATATTCATGCATTTCTCTTTAATATCATCTTATAACTGTCATTCATGAAATCCAATTTTCAAGTCAAATTAAACTTAAGAGCCAAATTTAGATTATTTAAAACTAAAAACCTAGTCCCCGAACTCAACCTGGTTCGAAGGCTAGTGATTTTTATCCTTGGGCAAATTAATTTAAAAATTAATGAATTGGAGTCGATTTGGGTTTTTTCCTTAATATTTTCCCAACTAAATAAAATTAAGGTGGCGACTCCTAAAAATCATTTTTCAAAATCAAACTCAAACCTGAGGGTTCTATCGTGAGTCTAAACCCGAATGAGCATCCTGGTTCCCTCTAGCGGACCTGGCTGGTGCTAGGGCGAGGCCTCACACCTATGAGGCACGGTATCCACCTTTCTAAAGCTATATCTTCTAAGACACTTGAAGAAAGGATAAATATGGCTAAGGTTTCATATGTTTTGGCAATTGGAAGCCTAACGTATGCTATTGTGTACTAAGCCAAATATCGCATATGCTGTTAGTTTGACTAGCAGTTTTCAATCCAATCCAGGATTATATCACTAGACTGCCATCAAAGCTATCCTTAAGTACTTAAGAAGAACTAAGGATTTAGTTTTGATATATGGAGGAAGTGACTTAAGGATAGATGGGTTTACAGATTTTGACTTCTAGTCATATATTGATGATAGAAAGTCTATCTCTAGATTTGTTTTCACCTCTAATAGAGGAGCACTATGCTAGAAAAGTTCTAAACAATCAACTACTATAGATTCCACTATAAAAGCCGAGTATATTGCTACATCTGATGCTACAAAAGAAGCTATTTGGATTTGCAAGTTTGTAATAGAACTTGGAGTGGTTCATACCATTGAGTCAGCGGTTCTTCTCTATTGTGACAATAATGGAGCTATAGCTCAAGCAAAGGAACTAAGGTCTTACAAAAAATCCAAACACATAGAAAGGCACTATCATATTATCAGAGAAATAATTGGGAAAGGCGAGATAGCCATGCAGAAAATAGCATCAGCTGAAAATACAGCAGATCCACTCACTAAAGCAATGAGTCAGCGACAACTAAAATTTCATCTTGAGAAGATGGGACTTAGAAATTACACTAATTGGCTGCAAATGGGAGATTGTTAGAGGGTATGCCATAGAGCAATGTATAAGTTATGTAAATATAAAACATTACCCCTAAATGGCAATAAAATATATGTTTATAAATGAAATTGTTCCATTGTACTAAATATATATTTGAAGTCCATAAGTATTTTTCAAAAGAGGATCTATTCTCAAGTAATGAGAATATGGATGGCAGATCGCTCTTAAACAAATACTTTAAAATGTTCATGGTCATAGGATTAATGACTGGGCATCATTAATTCCAGAAGTCCATCACCTCTGTTTATAATCTATAATCAGTATGTGATACTTATGATTATAGAGGTAGTGAGCATCATACTGTTTGACAAATGTTGTCGATATAAACATGTGGATATTCATATGATGAATGATCGAACTGTTACATTAAATGATGATGACATGGAGTTTTATTGCTGGTCAATACATCATCATCTAGGTCAAAATTGTACATAGAGTCCTTTGACTTAAGGGACACTATATCTCATTCATCGGTAGTTGAAATTTCTTACTACTTAGATACTAATGCTATTCAAGTATTGGTATATGGTATATGATAGTTCTAACTAGTTATGAATGGAGATAAGTGATCTCTAAGAGAGAATTCATTAACTTGAACAAAAATGGAAGAAATCCTATGCTATCTTATTATTCTTAATAATCAAATCCTTCGCCAAGGTAGTAAAGATTCACTAGAAAGAGTTTCTAGTAGAAATAAATTTTATCAAGAATTAGAATCGAGATATAGACATATGATCAAAACATATTAGGGTTTGACAAATCCATGACCCTAGCTGTCACATCCCAACCTTATGAGATACGATGGTCCTAGAACATGGGGAGATATAAGGTCACCCACGCCCGTAGAACCCATTAACATATAACAATCATGCCTAGGATCTTACCGAACCTTCTTCATTAACTCATTTAAAACATTTAGATAATACCATAATTTATGGAAGACTTAAAGTAAATCGTTACATATAAAATCCATAAGAAAATAATATAAATCTCTATAAGTATCAGTTAACATTCCCGAAGCATCTAAAGACAAGACTTCATAATCATAGTTTTATTGATAACTCAGACAAGGAATTCCCCAAGCGAAGTAGGATGCTTGAGCCATCACCTTGCCTCTCACATTTGCTCACTTGGAACCACACAAGGAAAAGGGGTGAGATAGATGATCTCAATGAGTAAACAAAAAGGCTCATACATTATCACATATTCCTTTGAAAGGAAACACATAGCTTATACACATAGTTCATGGTTTATAACTCATGAATCAGGTTGCAATTTAAGCAAGGTTCAATTTAGCAAGTTTGCAGAAATCACACTTATAACACTTATAGAGTGGAGACACTACTCAATCCACTCTAAACACATTGAGGAGAGGTGGCCTTTGCCAAATTCCAACTCCCATCACTTATAAAGCGTGAAGTTGATCAGGCTCCACGGCTAGAACCGCCCCTTCTAGCTGAGGTGGATACACTACCCCTATCCATCGGGTTAAGACCATGTGCATAGGTTCCGATGATTACCTGCATCGGCACGAGAGTTCTGCATAAAGGGTAAAGGTACCATAGCTAGAGCTATTGGTAAACACAATTAACAATATCACATATGGCAGAAATAACATGTATTTCAATAACAATAGTAGTTTGGCTTTCAACAATAATACAATGAAAGTGTAGTTCCAGAAATAATACAAGTTAGGGTGTTTTTCGCAAAAAAGTTCTCATTGGATAAACAAAATAGTTTTGGACCAAGTGTCCCTTGGCAACCCAAGCTTATCAAAGAAATCATATAATAAGATAAAAATAGAAAGAACTTGGGTTTCAAAGATCATAAGGGTTCACATAACAATATATCACATTCTTGTAACACAACATGATGTTGTTCACATTTGTAGCAAGAACATTGCGTTTACTCACCTTGGGGTTCCTTTGCTCCTAGTATACGTAGTCCCTTTTGCACTTCTAAAGCTCCTCAAACTCTAACATGATATTTGATTTAATACTTAGTATTTATTTATTCATGATGTTCCTATCCCATAACTACCCATACACATATAGCATACACATTAGAGTTCACTCATAGGTGTACTCATCACTTGCACATATCACGTTGACTTAAGAGTCTTGCATACTTAGGCCTTATAGGCTCACATGAAAACATATTGCAATCATATCAATACCTTTTTAAGGTCATCACATTATCATTACCTCAATATCAATTCACTTATCAATCATCTTAATTCACTTTACACTTCCATACATGTCAGCTTAATAATTAATCCTTCAAACATCATGCTTAACTCTTATGATCCCTTTTACTTCATTAACTCATAACCATATATTCATCATCAAGTCATCATAACATTTAGTTCTATATTTCCCAATCGCATTTGCATTCTAACCACAATATAATATTAAGATACCTTAAGTATACCAAAACACATTTAAGCTTATCTAGGATCATACCTTTAACTAACATGCAATTTCATCATTTATTATACATACATACATGTCAACAATCACCAATACACATCACATAAAATTTATAAACATTTGGACACAATTGTTCATGTGGGCCGAATGCATCTTTAAGGTGAAAACCAAATTCTTCTTCTTTTCGTGTTTTCCGTCTATTTCATAAATATGTAAAAACATGGTTTAAACCAAGATTTTTCATGTAAACATAACAAAAATTATTTTATAACTCAAATCCATAAGAATTGGCCACTATTGGTGCCATTGATATATAAAAATTCAATCTTTTGCATTACAGTGCACAAAACATGAGTTTTCTTGTTTTTGGTGTTTTCTGGTCATTTCAGAAATATGCAAACAGGTTGTTTAAACCATTATTTTTCATTCAATCATTGAAAATATCAGTTTAGAACACATTATTTCACAAATCAGCAGCCATGGGTAAGGTTTATACAAAAAAAATTCCAAGTTCAAAGGCTTAGGTGAAAAATCATGAGTTTCCGCGCTTTTCGCGCATTTCGTTTATTTCTGCGATAAACAGACACATGATTCAAGTCATTATTTTTCATCTAAACAAAACAAATATCATATTAGAACATCAATTCACACAAATTTGCAGCCATGTATTCATGAAAGAATAGAATTTTCTAATTTCCAAGTCCTAACACGAAAACCTTGAATTCCTTTGTTTTTCAAAACTTTTCGGTCATCACAGAAATATGCAGAAATATTATTTCATGCAATATTTTTCATCAAAACAAATCAAAAATCAGTTTAGAATGAAAACAAGTACAAATCGCCCTCCCCCCCCCCCCCCCCCCCATGATGTTTATGCAATAAAATTGTGATTTTAAGTTATAGAATTCACCTTTGGAGAAATCTTGCGGAAAGAATCGTGTTTTCGGTAGAAAATAAATTTTCTCTCCCAAAAATTCACTCAAACAGAATTGAATCTATAGAAATCAGTAATCAAATAGTTCAAAATAATTTTTCCATAATTTATTTCATAGAAAACAGTTTAGAAATCGAAAGAGAACAAAAACTTACGATTACGATCACGAAATCGCAAAACGGTAAATTGTTTTCGATATTTCGGTAGAGAGAATTATTTTGAGAGGTTTTTCTACCAGAATATAGAAAGAATGAGGGAATGGCTGCTGGAAAACCCTTGCTGGCAGAAAATTTGAATATTTATTAGGGTTGGAGTGGAATTTCCACTATTACCCTTAATGAAATAGGTTAGGAGCATTTTTGTGTAGTGGGTTTTGGGTATTGGGCCTTTTTCTTTAAAAATTTCAGCTGAAGTATTTAAAAATAAAAATAATATTTTTCTTTTTAATTCTGGAATATTTCCATCAAAATATTTATTTAAAAATATTTTAAAAATACCCATAAAATTATTTTATGCTTAAAAATTGTTTTATGCATCAAAATTCATTTTATTTAAAATAAATTCTTTTATGCAAATGCACTTCATGTAAATCATTTATTTCACAATAGTAACACATATTATGCATATTAAAATTAATTTAATATGCCACATACTCATCAATCACTTAGATCACCAACATTCACACAAGCACACACTTAACCTTATAGATTCTAATTCAAGCAATTTATCACGAAAATTCCTAGGGTGGATGTGGGTTGTTACACTGGCTAAGATTGGGATTTTGTAATGAAGGGATTTTAGTGTATGTTAATTATGATCAATGGTCCATGAAATGAATAAGTAATTAAACACTCATATTCATTCTAATTAGGTAGTCATGATATGCTATGCTAGGCATCACTCATGACTTATGGGACTAAGGATGATATAGGGATTTCACATTAGTAGAGAAAATTATTTTCTCAATCCCATTGCTAATTAGACATGAAACTAGAAAGTCACACACCCAAAAGTGTTCACCTTCCAAGGATAAAAGGTTTACCATAATAATTAATTGAAGTGTTTAATTAATTAATTAGTGGTAAAAGGATTGAACTTGTAATTAAATTTATAAAGACCCTAGCATGTCTTGAAGTTTAAATCTGAAATGATTTCTTATTAATTAAATCCTAATTTGTATGTGATATAAATGAGAAGGATTTAATTAATTTAAACTATGGATGAGTTAAAAAGAATTGATTTTGAGCTTTGGACTAAACCCTAAATGCCCAAGTCCATTTGAGAAATGCAGAGAGGCAATTTAGGGGTTAGAGATTTTATATAACCTAAAGCCCATATAATGAGTTTAGAAGTTCGAGATTTTCTCCAACCGTAAAGCCCATATGATGGATTTAGGGGTTAAAGAAAGTGTACTAAGGTCAAAATAGTTTTTCAGCTACTTAAGGCTTAATCATAAACCATAAAGAGTAAGTTGGTCTTTTCCATTTAAGCTTAAAGTAAAAAAGCAAAATAAATATCTTATTTGTTCCCTAATTAACAACATAGTGGTTGGCTATTTAAATACAAATGATGTTGTTAATTTGATAAGGCTTTTGCATATCTTTTTATATAGAAAGCTAATAGAGTATGTCTTAAGAAAAAAGAGAAGAGTAGAAGATTTCTTCAATTTTCTTGTTCTTTGTTCTTTGAGAAAGAACAAAGGTTTCTTTTGTTGAAAAGATACATCCATAGTAATTAGAAGAAATCAAATCACTAAGGATTTGTTTTAAAAGATTTTGTATTCAAATTGGGCTACCAAGAGAGAGAATTAAGAACATCTAAACAAATCAAAGTGAGCCTTAGTGTGGATAATCTATATGCTCAACATTTGGGGAGCTTATGGAGAGGAAAGAAGAATTGGAGTTCACATGCTTTAAGAGGTAATATGATTACCACTTGATCTTCTTTCTTTCTTATTTGTTTTACACATCTATTAGATGATTGGATGAATGTTTATTTGACCCATTTGGATGTAAGTGAAATTTTAAATTGTTTGAAATTTCACCCACCATGTTGCTTCCGTTTAATTTATGCCCAATATTCCTTCACCTCAGTAGGGTAGCTTGGTGCTCTCTCTCAACTAGGCAAACCACCTTTTTTAACCACCAAACATACCTCTTTATAGTCCCAAGTGAAGTCCTAGAATGAACAACCTGGCAATTCCTCAGCCAACCATCCCTAGTAGACTTAGCAATGAAAGTTGTGATCTGTATAGACTCTAAGAAGGGAACAATTGGAGGCACATCCTGGGTATGGCCCTGGCTCAAAACCCTTATCCCCTAGTAGAAGGTCGTTCATTATCATGACCCATTTATTAAGCCATGATGGTCCTAGAGTTTAAGGAAAGATGAGGTCACCTAAACCTGTAGAATCTTAATGAACTTATTATGAATTAGCATTTACCATACTATGTCTTATCCGAAGATCGAAACCCAATTGCCTTATTGCCAACTATTATTTTGCTATTTTATATACCCAAATACTCATTAATATCATTTTCATATTCATCTCATTTTACATGTGTTCATTACTAATTACACCAACATAGATATAATTACATTACGGTTCTCAGTATATATTAATCCCAAAACTCATTAGTGTTAAACCTTCAATAACCATAGAGCTCTAAAACACCATTCTTCATAACCATATAACTTAACTTCATACACTCAAATTTAGCAAAGCAACTTCTAAGTGGAAGGACGAGGCTTGGAATTTATCTTACTGACTCATCAACCTGATTTGAAAAATTTAAATAACTCAAGAATGAGACAAAGCTTAGTAAGTACATAATGATACAATATAAGGTGAGTTTATGGATCATTATCAAGATGGGCTCATTGCGACAATGGAGTAATGTTAATCAAAATTGTCATTATGAATCAATTTCTCATTTAAGATAGAAATAATATCTTTAGCAAAATTAGTAATTTCTTGGAAGCAGAATGCTTCCCACACATATAAATTAAAGAGTAGCGGCCTAAGCTTTGGTCACTCATATGCATCATATTAAGTAAGACTGATCAAGTCTTACAGTTAGGCATTCTCTCCTAACAGAGATTGGGTACTCTCGCCCTACCCACAATCTTATGCCAAGTGCACAAGGTCCAATTTATTACCATATATCATAAGAGTATTTTGACTTATCAATAGGCATTAACAGAAAGGTTCATATAAAATTCCCAATAAGGAATTAAATGAAGTGTATGCTAATATAAGAATAATTCTCATCAAAGGTCACATTATGAAGTCAATATGAAAGGGCTCATAATGGCCAAATGCCATGAAGAAATATCATATCCAAACACAACATTCAATAGGCAATTCATGTTCAACAAGAAATTTTGATATTCAAATAAGGATGGTTTAATCAACAATGGTTTATAAAATATTGCACATATCATATTATATTATTAAGTACTCACTTTCATGAATTGTAAGTCATGAACTATGTGTTATAAGCTATGAGTTTCCTTTTTAAAGGAATATATGTTGTTGAATGTGCTATATTTTTTACTCATTGAGATCATCTATCTCACACTTTTTCCCTTGTGTGGTTCCAGGTGAGTAATATAAAGAGGAAAGGTGATGGCTCAAGCATTCTACTTTGTTTAGGGAATTCCATGTCAAAGTTATAATAATACCATGCTATGATGAGTCCTTAGACACTTCAAGAAGTTATTGCCGAAGCTTTATTTTAGAATATTATGTTAGAGAATTTAATTGGAGTCATATTATTATTTTCTTATGAACTGTATTACAATATTGTTAACTTCTACAACTTAAGGTTTTTCCTTTACAAAAAGGTTTTATTAAGTTAATGCAGGTGGTTTGGTATGATCTTAGGCAATAATTATATGTTCATCAAAGGGTTCTTCAGTTATGAGTGACCTTATGTCTCCCTATGTTCTAGAATTGTTATATCTCCAAAATTGGGGTGTGACAAAGTTGGTATCAGAATTATAGTTTTTAAAAGTTTAGTTTAGACTTGTCAATTTATTAGGTTGGTTCAATATAATCCTGGAGCATAAGAATTTTCCTATCATGTCACTTACTGTCTATTGCTAGTTTAGTTCCGTGAAATCCTAATAAGCTATAGTACTCTTTGTTATTATTTGCTTGTGTGCCTCATGATTCCTTTACCATATGACCAAGAAAATGACCCCTACTCAAGGACCACGACCTAAGCTTAGGGCACCCCAAGTGACCTGCAAGAGGACTTAGCCCAAGATGTTCGAGAATGCCATACTTGTGATTCACCTGAAGAGAGAAAAAACTCTTGATGAGGAGGACTCCATCGAGTGTCTGGGGTTATAAATGGATTCAGAGTAAAATGCAAAGCTTCGAAAGGGACTACTAGGACTTAATGAAGGAAAATCAACGCCTGAGGTCCCTAGTACATGCTATGAGAAAAGACGTGGAATAGATTAAGGCCAGAGATGTTGAATAGATGGGAGACCATGCACTCGATGATCGTCCTAAAGAGGGGCACAGTTAACGTTTGCGTTGGTAGTGGATAACTATTTGCCTAAGGGTATAAGACTCCTACGATGCGAATGACATTAATTGATTCCTTAGTGACTTAACCTGCATTGATTCTTTTTGCCTATAACATGATTCACTTCTATGTGATAGGAGAATTCATAATGCTATAAGTTATATGTTACATGATTATGATACATGATACATGCTATATGCTATATGACATATCCTATGTGATAAGTGATAATTGATATATGTCTTGTGATATGATATGATGGATACTCATGAAAATACATGATAAATATGATAATTTGATAGTGGGGTTAAGTGGATTAGATAGAGAAGTTGACTAAGTTTTGACCCGACTGAGATTAATGATTGATAGGTATAATGTTATGGGATATGAAATGCTTACATGTTACAGTAGTTTGATATATGAATTATATAGAATTATTAAATGGTAATTGTGATTGATGCTATAAAAAGCGAAATGATATTTAGTAATGGTCAGTAAGAGAATGAAACAAATTAGTTACATTATATATAAATAAATTGGTATTATGAGGTAGGTGAAGTATATGTTTAAAGACTGTGAGATAAACATTGATGGATGAAAACTTCATGTGGAGTTGTTAAAACTTGGTATCTTGGGATTCAATGTGATCTTGGAAATGGATTGGCTATGAGTATAGAGCTTGTATTGACTATAGAGAAAAAGCAAGTAGAATTTTGAACTAAGGATAGGAGAAATTTGTGTATCTAGGAGATACCTATGATTAAGGTCCACTAGCGAAATCATGGAATGGATGAGTATACTTAAGAAGCCAAGGAAGGGATGCAGTAGAAGTAGCCCTAGTTTTCGAGAACATATGAGTAAGTATTTAAATTCGAGGATGAATTTCTCTTAAGAGGGGGGGGGGGTGGGGGGAGGGGAAGACATAAAAGGATAAGTATTCTCAAACTTGTAATGATGATAAAAAAGATAAGTATAATGCTATGCAATTTTGAAAATTTAATAGTTTTGAATATACCTCAAAGGGATTTGAGTTCTCTGGATGAGAAATATTTTAAGACATTAGATACAATAATTTTCGATTGAGGTTATTGGAAAATTTGGTAGTGATCATTAGTATGGAAAGAATTTTTATTGAGATAACCTAGAATGGCATAGATTTGAAAAGATATAAGAGTTGCATAGAGATTTCACTAAATAGCAATAGTATTAGAAGGTTTATTATTTTAATATGGATAAGTTAAATGATTAGGAATGTGAAGTATAGCAAGATGTAAGGGGAAAACCTAAAGTGAGATGATATTACGAGCTAAAGGTGTAAAATTATGAGGCATTAGATAATTAAGTCATAATAATGATGTATATATTATACAGAAAGAGAGTAAGTCTGAAATAGTTATAAGAAGTTTATTTGGGATTGTAAATTAATAGAATGCATGTTCGTTTGGGATATGATATATATAGGAATATTTGTTAAGTTTAAATATGTTTTAATTGATAAATGATGGGAGTGTAGAAATCGTAATGTTAGCAAGGTATTAAGCATGAAAATATTTATTAAGATTATAATAGATTAAGTAATAACTATTACGAAAAGAGAATTATCGAATATCAATTGGAGTTATTAATTTGGAATTATTTGTTAGATTCTTATATGACTAATGTGATAAATAATGAATGGAAGTGGTGAGTAAGGTATTAGTATATATGTTAATATTAATAGAGATATAAGGAAAAGAAATACTTGGGATTATATTACATTGAAGGTGAAATTAAAGGTTCTATTACTTTTGTTGAAGGTTAGAGGATACAATATTATTAAGGATGTATTTAAGATTTGTTTGAACAAGAGATTAACAGAGGTGTAGCTTAAGTTGAAGGTTTATCAGTGTGATTTTTTATAGATTGTGAGTATGTGCCTTACTGTATTTGATATGTTCATTGTAGTTAGATATTGTGTTTGAGTGGCGCAGCAGAAGCATGGTGAAGAGGTTGAGTAGAGTGTGTTAGGCTATTAGATTTGAAAATTTAAGGACAAATTTTTCTTTTAAAGCGGAGAGAATGTAACAGTCCACATCTACCCTAAGAGATTTCGTGACAAATTGCTTGAATTTAGAGTTATTGTGAGAAAAAATGTGATTTAATGAAAATTTACGTGTGATGTGATTTATGAATATGTGGCATGTTAAATTAATTTTGATATGCCTAATATGAATTATTATTATGAAATAAATGATTTATATGAAGTGCATTAGCATGAAATAATTTATTTTATAGGAAATGAATTTTCATGCAAAAAGGCAATTTTTAAGTATAAAATAATTTTATGACTATTTTTAAAATAATTTTAAATAAATGTTTCAGGGGAATTTTTAATGAAAATAATAAGAAAAATATTTTATTTTTAATCACCTATAATCAACCCCAAAATTAAATAAAAAGCCCAAATACCCAATGGCTCACTACACCAAAACACTCCCAACCTAACTCATTAACGATAATCTTGAAAATTGCCCAAAACCCTAAATGTATTAAGTGAATTTTGGCCCCTTGTATCTAGCAGCCATTATTTTGTTATTTCATTATTTTGGCAGAAAAATTCTCTCAAAATTATTCTCTCTATCGAAATTCACAAAATACCTTCAAACCTTACAATTTCTTGATCGTATTCTTATGTTTTTCCCTCCTTTCAATTTATTATTTGATTTCTATGAAATTAATCATGAAAAAATTATTTTGAACTAAGTAATTATAATTTCTATTGATTTAATTCAGTTTAGGTGACTTTTTGAATTAGAAATTAATTTCTCTATCGAAAATACCAACCTTTCTATGCAAATCCTTCAAAGGTGAATCCTACAACTCAAAATTTGAAATTTTCAAACATAAACTTGTAACAACTCACACCTACCCTAGAAATTTTTTTGACAATTTGCTTGATTTAGATTTATTAAGGTTAAGTGTGTGCTTTTATGAGAATTTGTATTCTATGAGTTTGATGAGTATGTGGCATGTTAAATAAATTTTAATATGCATAATATGAGTTAGTATTGTGAAATAAATGATTTACACAAAATGCATTAGTATAAAATAAATTATTTTTCATAACATGAATTTTCATGCAAAAAGGCAATTTTTAAGCATAAAATAATTTATCTAGTATCTTTAAAATTATTTTTAAATAAATATTTTGGGGGAAATTTTAATAAAAATAATAAGAAAAATATTTCTATTTTAATTACCTATAATCATCTCCTAAATTAAATAAAAAGCTCAAATACCTAAAAGCCCACTACCTAAAAACCCTCCTAACCCAGTTCATTAAGGGTATTAGTGGAAATTGCCCAAAATCCAACCTTTAAATACCTAATTTTCGGTCAACCCTAATGTTCTAGCAGTCATAACTCTATTTTTCTATATTTTGATAGAAAAATTCTCTCAAAATAATTCTCTCTACAGAAATTGAGAAAATACCTTTCAATTTGCAAGTTCTTAACCGTGATCGTAAGTTTTTTTCTTCTCTTCAAATTTCCTATCTGATTTCTATGAAATAAATTATGAGAAAATTATTTTGAACTTATTGGTTACTGATTTTTACATATTTAAATCAGTTTGGGTGAGTCTTTGAAAGAGAAATCTAATTCTATACCGAAAATACAATTCTTTCTATGCGATTTCTCAAAAGGTGAATTCCGTAACTCACACTTGAAATTTTTATACATAGACCATATCAAGGGGGCGATTTCTGCATCATTAATTTCTAAACTGATTTTTGATGTGTTTTGATAAAAAAATATTGAATTAAATCATATTTTTGCATATTACTGTAATGACCGAAAAGTTTCAGAAAATAAAAGAATTCAAGATTTTTGTGGTAGAACTTAGAAGTTGAAAAATCCTGTGATTATTTATACATATGGCTACCGATTTATGATGTTTAATATTCTAAACTAATATTTCTTTTGTTTGGATGAAAAATAATAATTTCAGTCATGTGTTTGTATATCGCTGTAATAAACGAAAAGTGCAGAAAGCTTGAAAACTCATGATTTTCACCCTAAACCTTGAAATTTGGAATTTTCATGCATGATATTAATCTATGGCTACTGATTCATACGTAGAGATGTCCTAAACTGATAATTTTTATGATTGAATGAAAAATAATGGTTTAAAACACTTGTTTACATGTTACTGTAATGATCAGAAAATACCAAAAATAAGAAAACTCATGGTTTTTTATCATAAAACTTAAAGTTGGAAATTTTCATGCATGTGAATATATATGTGGGCCGATTCCTACAAGTCTATGTTCTAAAATGATTTTTATTTTGATTACATGAAAAATCTTGGCTCAAACCATGTTTTTACATATTATTGCAATAGACGGAAAATGCGAAGAATAAGAAAATTCAGGATTTTCTTTGAATAGGGCATTCGGCCTACATTGATATTTTTATCCTAATGTCTATAATTTTTATTTGATGTATTTTGATGATTATTGGCATGTATGTATGTATGATAAATGGTTAATTGCATGTTGGTTGAAGGAATGACTATAGACTAGCCTAGAGGTACTTTGGTATACTTAAGGTATACTTAAGGTATATTAACCTTATGTTATGATAAAAATATGAATGTGATTAGGAAATATAGAAATAGATGTTATGATGAGTTATTAATGAATTAATGATCTTGAAGTTGTGAAGAGATTGATTGAAAAGAATTGGTTATAAGAGATAAGCATGATGCTTGAAAGGTTATTGTTAAGTTAACATATATGAAAGTGTTAAGTGTACTAAGGTGATTAATAAAGTAAATTGATATTGTGTTGACTTTAGAAAGGTATTGATATGATTGTAATGTGTTTGCAAATGGACCTACAAAGGCTAAGTGTACAAGATTTTTTTAAGTCAACATGTTATGTGCAATTGATGAGCGCATGTATATGTGCAACTTTAAGTATATGTGAATGTTGTATATGCATGGGGTAGTATGGGATAAGAAAGTATTATTATTAAGTAAATACTAAGTATTGAATTAAATATTATGTTAGAGCTTGAGGAGCTTTAGACGTTCAAAAGGGCTACGTGTACTAGGAGTAAAGGAACCACAAGGTGAGTAAACCCTATATTCATACTACAATTATGAGTAAACACTATACTCTTGTTTCAAGTGTGAGTAACATTTTGTTATATTACAAATATGTGATATCATGTTATGTGAACCTTTGAGATCTTGAAACCCAAGTTCATCCTATACTCAAATATGATTAAGTGATTTCTTTGTAAAGCTTGGGTTGCCAAAGGACAATTTGTCCAAAACCATTTTTGATTATCCAAAGATAATACCTTTATGATTATGGCCCTAACTTACATTCTTTTTGGAACTACACTATCATTGTATCTTTTGTTCCAAGGTTAAACTGCTATTGCTATTGTGATACATGTTATTGCTACGTTAAGTGTTATTGTTATATGTGATTACCATTAGCTCTAGCTATGGTACCTTTAACCCTTTATGCAGAAGTCCTCATGTCGATGCTAGTGATCATCAGAACCTGTGCACATAGTCTTAACCCAATGGATAGGGGTTGTGTATCCACCTTAGCTAGAAGGGGCGGTTCTAGCCGTAGGGCCTGATTAGCTTTACACCTTCATGTGATAGGAGTTGGAATTTGGTATAAGGCCACCTTTTCTCTATATGTTTAAGTGATAGAGCAATAGCCTTCACTCTAGCAATAGCCTTCACTCTCTATGTGTTATAAGTATAATTTCTGTAAACTTGCTAAATTGAACCCTTGATAAATTGCAACGTGATTCATGAATTGTAAATCATGAACTATGTGTATAAGCTATGAATTTCCTTTTCAATGGAATATATGTTAATGTATATGCTTTATTGTTTACTCATTAAGATCATCTATGTCACCCCTTTTTTCCTTGTGTGGTTCTAGGTAAGCAAATGTGAGGAGGCAAGATGATGGCTCAAGCATTCTACCTCATTTAGGGATTCCTTCTCAAAGTTATTAATAATACCATATTATGAAGTGTTGCCATTAGATGCTCTAGGAATATTATCTTTAATGTTTACTTTGAGATGTTATTATTTCTTAAGCTTCTGAGTGGATTATGAATATTATTTTCCTTATGGATTATGTGTAAAGTGTCCAATTATTGTCTTCCGCAACTAAAGGTTTTCAAAAAAAAATCTTTTGAATGAGTTATTGTATGAGGTTTGGTATGATCCTAGGCATGATTTGTATATGTGTCAATGGATTTTACAGGCATGAGTGACCTTATGTCTCCCCATGTTCTAGGACCGTCATGTCTCTGAAGTTGGGATGTGACAAAACTTAATACAAAAGGGGGATTTCTACATTATTATATTCTAAACTGATTTTTGATGTATTTAGATGAAAAATATTAAATTAAATCAAATTTTTTGCATTGTAATGACCAAAAAGTTTCAGAAAACAAGGAAATTCAAGGTTTTCGTTCTAGAACTTAAAAGTTGGAAAATTCTATGATTACATATGTATGTGGCTGTCAATTTGTGTATAATGGTGTTCTAAACTGATTTTTGTTATGATTGAATAAAAAATAATGGTTTAAAACACTTGTTTACATATTACTATAATGATTGGAAAGTACTAGAAATAAGAAAGTATACCCAGTATTTCACATCTTAATGTTAAGGAAGTATATGTCGGATCCCTCCCATGTTCTGCCACCGCTAGATATTGCAATAAATGAGCAACTATCTTACAAAGAGATACCAATAGCCATAGTGGATTGACAAGTGAAAAGATTAAGAAACAATGAGATACCTATGATCAAGGTTTATTGGAGTAATCATGGAATAAACGAGTGTACTTGGGAAGTTGAGGAAGGGATGCGGCAGAAGCATCCCCAGCTTTTTGAGAACATACGAGTAAGTATCTAAATTCAAGGATGAATTTCTTTTAAGGGGGGAGAATGTAACAACCCATAACCTCGCTAGGAGTTTCGTGGCAAATTGCTTGATTTTAAGACTATAATGACAATGTGTGTTTTCATGAAATTTTATGTGCTATGTGATTTATGAGCAAGTGGCATGCTAGACTAATTCTAATATGCATAATATGAATAATGAACAAGAAATAGGTATTTTATGCGAAGTGCATATGCATTAATTAATTTAATGCATGTAAAGTGAATTTTCATGCACAAAGTATTTTTAAGCATAAAACAATTTTTATGAGCATTTCTAAAATATTTTAAATTAAATATTTTTAGGAAAATTTTAATGAAAATAAGAAGCAAAATATTTTATTTTTAATACGTTTTAATCAGCCCATAAATTAAATTAAAAATCCAATTTACCAAAAGTCTAAGATACCTAAGCACTCCTAACATAGCTCATTAATGGCAATATTGTAATTTTGCACCCAAAACCCTAATACCTAGCTAATATTCAGCCTCCCCTTGAAATTGGTAGCCTCCATTCTATTCCTCATTATAGTTTATAGAATTTTTCTCTCAAAAATTCTCTATTGGCTGAAAATCACGAGGTGCCTCTGTGAGGCCTCACGCGAGCATCGGCCCGGTCTGCTAGAGGCAACAGGGATGCTCATTCGGGTTTAGACTCACGATGAAACCCTCGGGTTCGAATTTGGTTGATTTTGAAAAAAATTTTGGGAGTCGCCACCCTAACTTATTTTTAAATGGGAAAACTAAGGAAAAACCCAATTTGATTCCAATTTATTAATTTTTTACTTTAATTTGCTCATGGATAAAATCACTAGCCTCGAACCATGTTGAGCTTGGGGACTAGGTTTTTGGTTTTAAATAATCGAAATTTGGCTCTTAAGTTTAATTTGACTTTGAAAAATTGATTTCATAAATGACAAATATTATAAGATGATAATTTGTCAATAAGATGCATGAATATGACATGAGTGCAAGGTAAAAATTAAAATAAAATATTTACAAATTAAAAAGGAAAAAAGAGATTGATAGAGATTTAGATTTGAGGTTTGGATTTAAATTTAACGTGCCTATGTACCCTATAGAATGGGGATCAAAACCCACATAATTTGTTCCATGATTAAGTGGAGGGGTTTACGAGTTGATCGAATTAATTTTGGATTGGTTGTTTTGAGAATGAGAGAAAAAGGCTGATACCTTGACTTTTAGTAGGCGGAGGGTTTTACTGAACTGAAGTTTCATTTTATCGAGATCGGATGATTGGATAAATTAGAAGATTAATTAATTAATTAAAAAGATTAATTAATTAATTAATTGAGTAATTAATTTTAATTTAAAAAAAAGATTTTTAGTTAATTAAAAAGATTAATTAACTTGGTTAGGGTGAGAAAATTAATTAATTAAAGAGTGGTTGGAGGGAGAAGAAAAGAGGAATTAGTAGATAACCATCAAAGCTAATTCAAGAGGTGTGTAGAAATGAGAAGTGGAGGGGGGTATTTATAGGAAAAGTGAGTGAAGGTGGTTTGGGAAGTGGAAAAGTGAAAAGACCAAAAGGGTAGAGCTAGAAAAAAGATAAAAAATCATATTGGGGGGCATTTTAGGGATTGCAGGTGAGCAGTGGGGCCCGCACCACCAGAGGACTGGACGGTGCCACCGGGCCTATGGGTGGCGCATCGCCGAGGATGGTGGCGGCGCCGCCCAGATAGTCGGCGGCACTCAACGCAACTAATGTGGCCCTTTTTTTTTTTTTTTTTTTGAGATTGGTTGGTATGGACTTTGGAAATTTTGGATGTCTATGGCAATGTAATTGAAGGCTAAAAAATTTTCTTTCAGGGGCGCTACCCCTAAACCCCTGCTCGCTAACTGATTAGTGACACCATCGTAATGGCTCTGTGTAACAAGTTAAACTCAGCAAGTGCTAAGGCTACAACTAGATGATGAGAGTGTAAAATTGAGGGTTCACAGTTGCCCCCTCATCAGAATTGGCTTTGAAGAAAAGGTGATTCTAATGATAGTGAACATTAGGAAGAGGTGTCATGTCAGACTCTGGGCTTGTGTGTCCTTGTCAAATCCTTTAGGAAAAGGCTCTCTAGGATAAATGAAGTTTTATCAATGGCTATCGGTTCAGCCTTGACGTTGGATGCGAGAATGGTTTTGGTGAATTTCAATAAAAGCTATATGTTCGGCCTTAATGTTAGAGATAAAGAAGGTTTGGTGATTTTCAATCAAGACTATCTGTTCGGCCTTAATATTGAAGGACAAAGAAGGTTTAGTGAATTTCAATCAAGGCTATCTATTTGGCCTTACTGTTGTAGATAAAGAAGATTTAGAGTAAATCTCAATCAAGGCTATCTATCTAGCCTTAATGTTAGAGATAAAGAAGGTCTGGAGTAAATCTTAATCAAGGCTATCTATCCGGCCTTAATTTTAGAGGTAAAGATGATTTGAGTAAATCTCAATCAAGGCTATTTGTTGAGCCTTAACGTAAAGAAGATCTGGGTAAATCTCAATCAAGACTATCTGTCCAACCTTAATGTTAGAGAAGATTTGGATAAATATCAATCAAGGTTATCTGTTTGCCCTTAATGTTGGAGGTAAAGAAAAATCAAGACTATCTATCTGGCCTTAATATTGGAGGTAAAGATGATCTGGGATAAATCTCAATCAAGGCTATCTGTCTAGCCTTAATGTTAGAGGTAAAGAAGATTTGGGTAAATCTCAATCAAAGCTATCTATTTAGCCTTAATGCTAGAGGTAAAGATGATTTTAGATAAGATAATTTAGTGAAAAGAGAGCCTCATCCTATAGCGAGTTGGCTCACGAGATTCTGAGGAAGAGCCTTGGCTTATGGCTAGTCGGCTCAAGATTTTGGTTGTGCCAAAGAAACTTGGGCTTCTGAATGTGAAGGGTTGGGCCTTTTGGAAGGCTCAATGGAACTTTGCTAGGAGTAAAGGGACTCTGGAAGTCACGCTTCGTTGATTAGATATGGAAAGGTATCATTTAGCTTCAAAGAGGCATAAGTCAGCTTTAAAAGGTATCGGTCAGTTTTAAGGAAGTGCTAGTAAACTTAAAGAGATGTTAGTGAGGCTAGTAGCTCAGCTTATGCATGGTGATGTATGATTGTAGATGATTGCATAGGTATTGGTGCACAGATGATGCATGCATGTTTCAAAATTCATGGACCTTTTACCTGACTTCTATGCCATGCATGATTTGTGGTGATGCCTATAATGAATGGTTGCATGGATGCATGAAGGTGGATTCACACATTTGCTTTGTGAATGCAATTTTTTTATGTGACCTTTTTGTCCTGTGGAGACATGCATTTATGCACTGAGGAACTCGATAAGGTTGAGAAACTCAACTTTGGGTTGGTATGAGATGGTTTCCATAGTGGTGTTATGAGGAGTTCGAGGGGTTACTTTAGATTTTGGAATCTGGTGGCCTGTGTTTTCTGTTTTGGTGCTACTAAGGAGGAGTTGTGCCTATTCTAAGGAGATAGGGAATATGGCTTAGCTATGACTCAAGCAACTCTGGTGGTGCCAGAGTTCAAAGTTTGGCAATTTTTAAATTTTTTAGGAGTTTTTGACTTGCCTCAGGATGTTTCAAGCCAGATGATGGTTGGTGATGGTTAAGTGAATTTGACCACTATAATTGAGAAGTTTCGTGATTTCGGTGACCAGAGGGATATGAGGGGTGCAGAGGCTCAACATGAGGGCCTTGATTTTCTATTTAAGTGTTAGTTACGGGTTTGTTAGGCCATGCTAGCAGGGACACTGATGACAGACGAACTGTCTTGCCAGTTATTCACCAAGTGAGAAAATTTATCTATTCTTACCCTTTCTGTTAGGAGTGCTTTGTGAGTGTTTGTTTCAAGTTTTGGATTTTCTCGAAAGTGTGGTTGATGGATCATTTTCAGGTGGTGGCCCTTGCTTTTCAGTCCACACATGCCTTACTGAGACTCAATCAGAAGATGGTTACTTGCAGCTTACCCCTAGAGGACATATTTAGCACTGCCAATAGTAAAGGATTTGATCTCTGATGACCAGGGGCCATGGGTGTCAAGTGGTTTGCCTGTTGGGCTTAGTTTGAATGACTTCCACTAGGAGATAAGGGTCTTAAGGCAGATGGAGCAGACTCAAGGTGTGCCCCTAGCTTTTTTTTCTTGGAGTCTGTACAGATCATAACTTCCATCACTAGAGCTATCAGGTGATGGCTGGCTGAGGAGTTATCATGTTGTTTATTTTGGGATTTCACTTGTGACCACAGAGAGGTATGATAGGTGATTGATAAAGGTGGTTTGGCCAATTGAGAAAGAGTACTATGCTACCTTGCTGAGGGGAATAGAGGATGAAGCAGCTAAGAAAGGAGAGACTAGATGAGGAGCCATTGGTAGTAAGAGGACTACAGCCCAAGCAAATAGAGTGACTCATTCTTTAAAGGAGACTCGGGGATCTATTGGAAGCGTGACAGCACAAGTTATAGTAGTGGCTCAAAAAAAGGAGATTGTGACAAACTTTGACTCTGATGAGGACATGAGAGATTTGCATCTCATGAGGTAGAGGAAGATTGGCTAGACCATGACTTTAGACATGACCCTTTTTTTTTTTTGAAATAATTACAGGTTGACATGACTACATGAAACAAGATAAGCTATAGATGACATTGAAAGGGCTATCTTTTATGATGGGTTTGCATTTTGCAAGATTTGATCATCATTAAATCAGACATCTTTTATTTTTGCTCTAATTTTTGCCTAAGCCGCCCTTTCAGGTTTTCAGCTTAGCAAGTATTCTTCTTTTTCTTTTTCTTTTTTTTTTGTTTAGGCAAAAGAATTAAGTGAATGATGTATTAGGCAGAAAGAGAATGAGAATAGGATGCAATAAAATATTTTGTATTATGATTTGGATCGCACCCGAGTCGGGCTGCCTACGTATCCCTTACATCACTTTTCCGTCGATTATTTCTTTTAAGGAGAATTAGGTCCACATAATTCTAATTACATATGCATGAAAAATAGAAAATGAAATGTAGATATCATCTTCAGATAATGTATCATTTCAAATGATCTAGGTTGCCAGGATGGGAGAATTTACTTATGTCCACGTCTGTGAAGATGGTGCCTCCATCGAATAGAATCTTCTTGAGCTTGCACTGTCTAGCCCAATTTAGTTTGAACTTCCTCTTGGATCATAAATAAAGGCTAGAACTGGATTTCCTTCTTGCAAACCCTTGTCTTTCATCTTCTAGTTAAAATGCTTGACTAGTCTCTATTGATAATCTTGAGTTTTGTATAGAGCATTGATTCTCCTTTCCTTGATGGCATCCAGCTGGTCATGATACCTTTTAGTTTATTCTGTCTTCATTCTCCATGGCTTCTCTTTGATAAGCTTCTTATGTATGTAGATCGAGAACTTATTGACCATGATGCTTAGATCATCCCTATCTTGTCTTATACAAAATAGCTCATGAACTTTTATACTACTACCATGCAAATGCAATGTATGGGATTTTATTTTTTTTGCCAAAATTAATTAATCCTTTTACCTTTTTCATCTTTTTTTTGTATTTTTCTTTTTTTTTTTTTGGTTCTTTGTTTTTTTTGGATGTCCTATTTAAAGATGAATCAAAAAAATTAAAACAAATCAGAAAGTTTAAACTTTTTATTATTAATAAAAGTCCCATCATGAGTTCATTAGAGGATAAGCCTAGAAAGTGAAATCAAACTCAGAAGGACAAGACTTAATAGACTCAAATTAAAAGAAAGATTTAATAGAAATTAGGTTCAAAAGACTCAGACTTAGAGTCACACTTTACGTGACTCAGACTTTATATGACTCAGACATAGATTCGAAAGACTTAGATAGGGGCACAGCAGCAGTGGCACTCTCCTCAAAATACCGATTATTGGATGAAGCATGAGATGGTCGAGTGAGCTCGGTGGTTTAGAAAAGGATTGGTGGTAGTGCTAGACTTTACGTTTGGGAGCAATGACGTCTTCACTATCAATGAGGTCTTGGATTTTATGCTTCAGAACCTGGCATGCATCAATTTCGTGCCCTGGCCCTTGATGATAGTCGCAGTGCTCATTAGCATTATAACCCTTGGGCGAGGGGTTTGGAGAAGGTCGTGGGTCTAAAGGCTTAACCAGATTAGCCTCTAAGGCTTTCTTGTAAATGACGCTAAGGGGCATTCCTAGCTCAAAGAAAGTCCTCCTTATTTCTAACTTCATCAGCTAGTGACAGGACACAACATTTACCTCCCCCTCTCTTTGGGTGGTATCAGTGGTGTAGTTAGTGTTCTTATGATACCTAGAGGATTCATCCTTAATTCATCCTGATTGAATCAAATCCTCGATCTTGGTGGCGATAGCAATGAGAGCTTTGAAGTTAGGAAGGTATTGTGTTTGTAAATGCATATGGTATTAGGGGAGGAGGTTCTTGACAATGATGTCAATTTGCTCTACTTCAGATAGGCAGTTCACCATTTAAGCTGCTTTTGTCCTCCACCTTGTAAGGAACGTAGTAAAGGATTCTCTTGGCCCTTGTTTGGTGGTTTCTAAAACTCGATGGGTGACATCTATAGAGTTAGTAGCAAACTCTATAGAGTTGTTTGCTTAATAAGTTAGTAGCAAACTCTATAGAGTTGTCTGCTTCTACCATCTCTAGGATGTTGCTTAGCCCATCAAAGATGCCTAGGGAGTGCTTGTTTAGCAAGTAGAGCCTCATGGGAGGATACTCATTCGCTAGAGTAAGGTTGGCATGCACCTCCCTTATATAGTTAGGACCAAGTAGCAGCACCCCTCAAGGTAGACCTTTTAGCAAGTCATACCCTTGATGTATCAATGGTGAGCTCTATCCTCTTTATATAAGTAAAATAAGGGATGGGATAGTGCTGGTACTTTGACCTTTTATAGCCTTGTCTAACTTATTTACTATTTTCCCTTTAGTCATGGGAGGAAAAGCCTACTTTGGCTCAATAGGTTGAGTAGCAACATTGTTGTTAGCTTCTTAGTTCTTTATTAATATGACTTTATGAAACCTTGACCTCTTTTAAGGAGTAAAATTTAGAAACTCTTTATCAACAAGGAGTGCTGAAGAAGGAATATGTGAAGGCTCCTCCACCAAAAAACATGAATTCATCTAAGTCCACTTCTATCTCAGCAAAAGGGACTATAGATGCTGCTTCTGTAAAGAAATCCACAAGGAAGAATTTCACATGTGGACACACACACACACATATATATGTAGAGAGAGAGAGAAGACTAACACAATACTGCAAAGCTTACGAAATGAATAAACTAACATGAAGGACCTTTAATAAAACGGGTTTCAAGATGAGTTATTGGGGGAATGTAATATTCGAGGTTTCTTAACAGTAATGATGATGTTACAACATCTATATACTATGCCATTTACAGCCTTAAGAACCCTAAGAGTATCAAAAGAAGTGAAAGTTAAATCGAGTTGAATTTAATGTGACTATACTAGTAAGTTAATTGAGATGTGAATTTAAAGTGCCAGTAAAAGGGTGTTGACATCGTCTATGATATTGGGAGATAATGATAATGATATGAAAATTTGATTTTAATCAAAGTTACTAGGGTATAACAAAAGTCAAATGTAGTTTGACCTAATGGGCTTACATGATATACGTACTTAAATAATGTTAATAGAATAGTGAAAGGAAATTGGTTAGTATCTTTGTACTACCAATTGAAGTGATTGCCTAAATGTAAGCATTTATGTCACATGTGTGGGGCTTCCAAAGGCAAGTTGTATCATTGAAAAAGGGTGAGAAACTCTGGGCCATAGGTGGCCACATGGCTGGGATTTCAACTGTATGATAAGGGCGAATTAGAAATTCATCCAGTAGCTTCACACGGGTGGAGACACGGCTAAGGTTTCACCTATGGGAAGTCTGCCAATGAGCTTGAGAGTTATGAAATGTGTAGAATTTATGAGCAAAAGTGATTGGCCAAGAAAAAAAAGTAAAAGATGTTGTAGATAATGAATTATAGGCATGTGATTAGCTTGCCACCAAAGTTAACTGAATGAAATCCCAAACCAAGTTGAATTCTTATTCTTCTTACATGTGATTCTAGAGCCTTCTTGGGACACTTCATCACCAAATGATAATTGTCATCATTATAGAGGCAATCATAGCCATCCACCTTGATGCAGTCATAGCCATCCACCTTGATGCAATATTAACTATCCATCTTGATTAATCCTAGCCATCCATCTTAATCAAATACTAGCCATTGGATTTAACTTGATAAATCCTCACCATCCAACTTAAAAGATATAAGCAAAATTGTGTTGAAGAATTTTATTTAGCCATTTTCTCTAACCAAAATTCTCCACCAAAAAAGGAGATACCTTACATTCCATTTACAACAAGAACTTTGGCAAAGTAAAGCTAATCAAGGTGAGGAACTCTATTTACCTACTCTTTTCTACACCTTGAGCTTGAATTTTAATGGTTTGGTTGTTTGGATACTTCTTGTATACTATATATAAGCTTCAGCCAAAGCTAGAAATTAATTAAGGAAAAGATTTAAGTTTCAATTAAATACACTTGTGGTTATGTTAGATAAAGAGAAATGAATTATAAGTATTAGAATGATTTTGGGAATATGAATTTAAATTGGAAAGCCTTAAAGGCATGAATATGATTAAGAAGAAACTTGATATTTTAATATTAAATATTGATGATTAAGGGGCTGAATGAGTTTCATATTATGTTAATTTGAGGAATTTATGAGTAATTTAGGGATTGAATGGAGAATTGATAAGTTCCCCAAATTTTGGGGTTTATGGAAAACTGGGGAGTTTGGAAATTGAATTTGGACTTAGTAAATTAAAGAGAAAATCAAGCTTGAGAATGGTGTTATATGATTTGTACAATGTGAATGTTGAAATTCAATTGATAGAAATGACTTTCCCTAAGATTAATGAACTAGATTCAATTATAGAATTGATGATGGAAATAGAATTAGCTCCCTTGAATATTGGAAAATTTGCTTAATTGGCATTAGTGACTATTATGAAAGTTAAGATGTAGAATTGAGAGGAAAGGAATTATCTCTCCTAAAATGAATAGTTTTGAGAGGAAAATGTTAAGTGTAGTAATAAGTATATGTATAGTATATCTTGACTTAAAAGTGATAAGTTATGAATAAGATAGAAGTGTTAGTAAGTTAAGCTAAATTAAGTAATGTGATAATGAGGAAGTGATTGATATGTGATTGAAATGCAATGTATAGAGTTTAATGACAAGAACGAGGATAGTGTCCAAGAGTGCGAGGAGCACTACTTGTATTAGGGTCAAATGTAAATAGGAGCAAAGGAGTTCAAGGTGAGTACCTAATAATATAATATGTCTTATATTATATGCTTTGAACCTTGATTGTTCAAACTGTAATCGTTAAAGCATTCTAATGCCTTGATAAGCTTGAACGACCTATTGACTATTGAACCATTTAATATGATGCTTTTTGATTCATTGATAAGCTTGAATTGCTCATTGAACATTCTTGATTCCCTGATAAGCTTGAATTGCTTATTGAATATTGAACTGTTGATATGATACTTCTTGATGATCATTAGCTATTGTGAACCTTATATGAACTTTCCTATTGAATGCCTATTGATAAGCAGAAATCCCCTTTCTAATGTGGTAAAATACATCAGACCTTGTGCACTTGGTATATGCCTGCGGGTAGGGTGAGAGTATCCAACCTTTGTCTAACCGTAAGACCCGATCAGTCTTATGTAATGTGATATGTGTGAGTGAGCAAGGCTTAGGCTACCACTCTTAAATTTATATGTGCAGGAAGCATCTTGCTGCTAAGAGAATGTTATTTCTACTAAGGACATTGTTTCCACTTTATATGCGAAATGGAACCATAATGTTGATATTGATTGAAAACATTCCATTATTATAAAGAGTCATTCCTGAAATTTACCTTCGTACTAACCTTATGTATTGTATTATTATGTACTCATTGAGCTATGTCTCATATTTTAGTTGTTTAAAATTTTCAAGTAAAGTCAATGAGTTAACATATTAAAACTCTAAGCCCCATCCTCTGTTTAGAAGTTGCTCTGTCAAGTTCCAGTATTGTAACTCTTGATTATGAAGGTTGTCGTTAGAGTTCCATGGTTATTAAAGGGTTTAACACTAATATGTTATAGAATAAATATGTAATGTGAATGGTATTGTAATTACTATTGTAATAATGTATGAAATAATGTACATTTAATTATTGATATGAAATGATATTTCAAAGTTTCATACAAGTTGTGTTTATAATGATGTTATAACTTAACGAGGATGTGACAAGTAAATAATGGGTATAAGGTTATGATTTTAGGATATGGTTTAATGTAATGAATGATAATAGATTATGAGTTAAATGGGTTCTACGGGTTTAGGTGACCTTATGCCTCCCTAAACTTTAGGACCGTCAAGGCTCAAAAGGTGGGTCATGGCAGCTTTATCCACTATAACCTTTAGAATTCAAAGAGCTCTAATTGAAGGGTCCACTATGCCTATAGATCGGTTACCTTCATCAATAACTTTAAAGCCCAAAGTGGCCTCTAATATGGATCTCTTTAAAATAGACTAAAGAAGCTTATCGTCTTCGTCTAAGTCTTTATCATGAAGAACAAGTTTCCTCTTAGAAGCAATAGGTTCCTTGCCCTTCCTAACAGCAACAGAAGGCTCAATAGAGGGAGCTTTTGACTTCTTTGTGATGGTGTTAGTGAAAGTAATAGCTTCACTTATTTTCACGCCTTAACTTTACTACTGGGAAGCTTTTTTTCCATTTAGTCTGCATTGCACTAGAAGCATCTTTAGAAAATATTTAGTGATAAAATATAAATCCTTGAAGGTGTGAAACCTGAGTTCCCTGCTTGCAGCATCTAAAAAGGGGAAGGGAATTCCTGGAGGAGGTTTTTTTGTATGAACTAGTACGGCTTACATTCCAGTTCAATGTAGTATTTAAGATTTATCTTGGCCACTGAAACAAATAATAAAGAGAAGTTAGTTCACCACAAGCAAAAGTAAAAAGGAGCAGCATGATACTTCATTGAGAAGTAGTTGTACCTTAAACCTGTTCTAAGTTCAAATAAGCTCCTAGGGTTCTGATGTTGAACTCGCATTTTCTCCATATCAAAGTCTTGATGGTGACTGTCATCAGTCATTCCCTCTAACCAATTAGAAAGATTAGCTATGAGAGTCATTAAATGACCAGGAAACCCAACCCTGACCCCTCCAAACTCTTGCCATCAGTTCGAACTATAATGGCAAATTTATTCGCCTAATTAGCAACCTTATTCTCTTTTGTAGTGAACATATGGTGCCCTGATCTCACTAAAGTAGTGTAAGCTATCCCTATAGTGGACTTAATAAATTTGTAGAAGACTTGGAATATTTTTGGTGTAGGTACCACATCTAAAGCCTTGCAAACCATCTCGAAGTAGTGGAGGTTCTTCATGACATTAGGGTGGAGGGTCATAAGATTGACGCCAAAATAGTTGAAGCAAGCCACCAAGAATAGGCTAGGAGGGAATTGCAACCAAAATTCCAACTGTTGATGAAAAAAGATGTAATAGCAATAATCTTTAAGAACATCCTTTAGGCAGTGATCCTTAGAGTTAATGAAAATCCTCTCATAAGGTTTCGGGACTTGAAGATTGAAGTGAGGTTTTCTTATCAAGTTCTTGACATAGCAGCCAAAATCAGTCTCTGTGGCAATGAAAGAGACTCCATGCCAGTAGTTAACAAGGAAAGATCACTAGTCACCTTTAAAAGCCATAGATGTAGAGAAAAAGAAAAGAAGGAGACACAAACTTGGGTTTTTATGAACAAGAAAAGGGGTACAAAGTAAAAGTAAGAAAACCAAATGCAAAAGAGATAGCAAAGTACAGAAAAGGAAAAAGAAGACATGAGAACTTTAAATAAAAGAAGAATAAGAGGAAAAAGGAGTATTCAAATTTTTTTAGGAAAATCACTTCCATCATTGCTCCAATAAAATCGAGGAGACTACTATAATTACTCCAATAAATTTACAACCATTATTGAGGCCACGTGTTAAGCATCAACTGTAAATGGCTTACACATTTAATAAGATGCTCTTAACTATTAGAAACATAGCAAACTATAAAACTTTCCTTTGAAATTACCTACTAAAGACAAAGTCCATTAAATTGGTGCATAAAGTCGATTGATGAAGTCATACTTTTAGTTAAAGCAGTGAAGTAGATGAGACTATTTCAATCAAAATTCTTGGTATCCACTTCGATGAAACAGGGGGCCTCTGATGAGAGACAAAATGTGCCAAAGGTCTAATGGGTCTAAAGTGGTGAAGCCCATTTGTGTGAAATATCCCCCTTCATGATAAGAACCAGAATTAGACAAGCAAGGAAATTATAGCTCATATTTATGGCTGTTAATAATTCAAGAGAGATGTAAGAATTTGAACATAAATATCATGACCAAAATCAAACAATAAACCTACTCTAATTACATGTTAAATAAAAAGGAAAACCATAAGAATGAAGGGATAGGAAATGTGCTAATTAGATTGCATCAGTCATTTCCTACATAAGTTGCATTCTAGTTGAAATAGTCTTAACTACACCTCTTTATACTCTTAAGCATCTTTTAAGACACTCACTAATTTAATGGGTTCTCAATAAATATGATGATCAAATAATTTTCCAATGTCAAACCACTTGATTCATTACAAAAGCCAAAGCAATAATCATAAATTTGTTTTTAGGAAAGAGTTGGCTAAAGTTGTTCTTGCTTACCTTGCAATCGCTAGAACAGAGTAAAATTTCCAATTAAAAGAAAAAAAAAATTGGTTTCTAGACCAAAGCTTGTTCTTGTTGTACAATTTGTCTAAATATCATGTGACTTTCAAGAGCCAAATCAAACCAAAACTAATCTTCTCTTTGGTTTTTAATTCATGAGATTTTGTCATGTGTACAAATGTTTGTTTTTCTAATTTTTATTTAACAGTTAGTGTATTAAATATTCTGTGAGATTGATTAATGGGCTTGGATTTGAGCTATTACAAGCTATATTTGTGAGTTCAAACTTTAGAATAAGGACAAATAAATCAAACCCTTGATATAAAATTGAGATAATCCAACCCTACAATTCCATATAAAATCAAACAAAACCAAACAAACATATGAGTACACACAGAGATAAAGGAATTTTAGTAGAGAAAAATATTTTCTTAATCCCATTTCTAATTAGACATGAACCTAAAAATTTACACACTCAAAAGTATTCACCTTCCAAGTATAAAAGATTTACCATAATAATTAATTAAAGTGTTTAATTAATTGATTAGTGGTAAATGGATCAAACTTGTAATTAAATTTACAAGAACTCTAACATGTCCTGAAATTTAAATCCAAAAGGATTTCTTATTAATTAAATCCTAATTTGTATGGGATATAAATGAGAAGTATTAAATTAATTAAGACTATGAATAAATTAAAAGAATTAATTTTAAACTTTAGACAAAATCCTAAATGGCCTAAAACCATATGAAATATGGAGAGAGGCAATTTAGGGGGATTAGAGATTTTTCATTTTGAGATTTAATTAACTCTAAAGCCCATGTGATGAGTCTACATGTTAAAGAACATTCATCAAAGCCAAAATGGTCTTTTTAACTCTTTAAGGCTTAAAAGAAATAATAATAAACCATAAGGGGTAAATGATCTTTTCTATTTAATCCTAAAGCATAAAGCAAGCTTAAATATCTAATTTGTCCGCTTATACTCAACAAAGTGGTTGACTATATAAGGAAAATAATGATGTTTAATTTTGCAAGAGTTAAGAGAAATTTATGCACATTTTTTCTTATAGTAAACTTAAGAACTAAGTTTTGAGAGAAAAAAGAAAATGAAGAAGTGTTTTTTAATTTCCTTGTTCTATAATCTTTGTTCTTTTATTTTTTGTGAAAAAACAAAAGTTTTTTGTAAAAAAGATCTTTCCATAGCATCAAAAAGAAAATCAAATCACTGAAGGTTTGTTTAAGAAGATCTTGAATCCATTTCTAAAAGAACCAAACGGAACCTTGGAGGTAGAAGTTGGTATAGATAATTTAGAGGCTTCACAAGTGAGGAGATTTTGAAAAAAGAAGAAGAAACTAACTTGATATCTTTTAAGAGGTAATTTGATTACTAATTGCTCTTCTTTCTTTTACATATGTTTTGCACACTAATTAGATGATTACTTGAATGATTATTAGATCTATTCGAGTGAAAGTGAAATTTTAAAATATTTGAAATTTCACCCACCATATTATTTCTATTTAATTTGCGCCCAAAATTTCTTAAATTGCACACCATTCAACACTTAAAATTAAAATTTTTTAAAGCTTAATCGTTTTAAGTTCGCTTAATAATTACATCTTAAAAATTTTAATTAAGTTAAAAACTACTTAAAATGATAAATCAAAATTTTTAACTTAAAATTTATACTGAATGCAATAAGTGCTTAATTTTTTAAAACATTTTTACAATTTAAAAATTATATCACCTATTTTATTCAGTATTTAAATTTTTAGTACTTAATTCTTAATTTTACGATATATAACTATAAATACTTAAATTTTTAGGGCTTAAATTTCTAATACTTAAATTCAGTATTTAATTGAGAGGCGAGATTTAGCTGAAGAAAAAGTTTCTCCTGTCACTGTTTGATAATTTTTAGCCGAGGGGGATTATTTAGAAAAAAAAAATTAAAGAAAAATTTTCACCCACTCAATAAAATAACTGGTCATTTCATGCTTTGGCAAACCCAAATACAACTTGGGTTTTTTCAAGTCTCCTTGGCATGCACCTTCACCCTCTTCCAAACAAAAAAGAAAATAAACTATTTTTCATTCTCTTTACTTTCAATCCCATTATTTTCATTCCTTTCATTTACTTTCTTACAAACATAGGGTAAAGGTTTGGCCTTCTTCATCTCTTTTTTCTGTACTCTTACTATATTGAAGAAGCGGCAGGCGGTCAAAGGTTCGTCTTAATCTTGTGATCACCGATTAAAGTAGGTTGTTCTATTGTGAAATTTAATATTGATTTTGGAAAAACCCTGCAAATTGAATTCAGGGACACCTAATTGATCGTTTCCTATAGAATACGAAGAATGGTTGATCGAAGTACACGGCGTTTACCTATATGGATGGTCGTCGATGATGCAGAGAAAAAGAAAAAGAAGACCATGGCTGAGCCTGAACAAAAGTCAACTTTGTCTATTACAAACAACAAGTGTGGAAGCAATACCACGAAAAGTAACAAAAAAGTGCTTAGAACAAGACTTGGAAAAAAACGAAAAGCAAAAGATGTTCGTGATGCCGATGCCGATGCCGACTCCGACTCCGACGCTGGCACCGGCTTGACGGTTGACGATCTAGTGAGCATTGCTCAGGAGGTGATATTGCTTGTAACTTTTGATAATAATATGATGTGATTTTCTACATTTATTGCTTTGCTTGGTGAGATGCACACCTCAAATTTTTTTTTTTAATTTTTCTTTTGAAGAATTGGAGTGTGATATATATATAATATGAAAAAGAATATAGAAAATGAATGAGACAAATACATAAATACAAGAAGTGAAGGAATAAATATAGAAAGTGGATGAATATTTATAATGTGAAAACCATACACATACTTTCAAAGTCTAGTTATAAATTTTTTGAAAATATAATTGAAGATATCTGGAAAATATGGTAAGTTATATTCCATTGCACGTTGTGACATCTAGCAGCCTTTTTAATTTTTTTTCCACATTTTTTAAAATAGATATCTTAGTTAATTTGCTTATAATATATATGCAGCATCTCAAGGCCAATGAGGATTCAGAGCCAAAACAGTCATTAAATAGAAACTATCCAACAATAGACTCCTCTACCATTACTAATGCCCCTTATAATGAAACTGCTGTGAATTTGACAAGCCAACATAGCTCCATCAATGTCATCAGGACTGAAAATCCTGCTCAGGACATGCTTGATCTGTTGTTAGGTCCCTTGCTCAAGAAAGCTCAATCTCTGGAGGGTGAAAGCAGAACTGAATTTTTTAGGAAGGATATGGATTTGGCCTATGAGTTGAGAAAGCAAACTCAAAATGATGTTGGACAAGAAATGGAAATGGGTCCTTTGACCAAAAAGAAGAGCAGTCTCAAACACAAGGTTTCCTTGTTACTCGACTGAATATGATCTTCAAATTCTATACCTAACAAATGCCTGTGATCCTCTCCAACCAGCATCTATCAACCAACCAAAGTTTTGCACTTTCATCTTACCACAGTTGATACCCCCTAAGGTGTGATACCCCCTAAGGTGTGTATTTCTGCTCCATCATCTTGGTTCTGTCAATAAATTCTTCAAGGACAATAAAATAATCGACTTCTACTCGTAGCATTTTGTGAATAAACCATTTCAATAGACAATATGAGTTTCTCTTTTTAATAGTATGTTTTTCTTCTCTGCTGGAACATGTTAACTTAGTCCAAGATACAGACATGATTTGTTAGTTAGTTGCATTTGTACTTTTTTTTTTTTTTTTTAAATAATGTGGAAAATACTCTTGTTGTGAATTGAAGATAGAAATCCTCTAGATGAAAGTGTGATTCATGGGTATCCTAAAAATGTTTTGCAAGCTTCTGGTGAAGTACAAACTAAATTGATATAATCTTTCTAGATAAATGAGGACAAAATAGATGAGCACTTGAAAAACAAAAGCAACTATTTTCACTTTCAAGGCCTTTTTCTAGTCGACATTGATGGCAGTTTTGGGCCCCTATCATGAGCTTCATACCTTTTTTTGGCTTGCTTGTAAGCTTGTTCTCCATTGTCTTTTCTTGTTCTTCTTGCTTATTTTCTTGTTATTTGTTACTGTGAACATGAAGGTCATAATTATGGGTGTACTCAATCCTCCACGATAAAAAAGGGATTGGTCTATGGTTGATGCAGAACCAAATATATATGAATTCCTAGTTGTACCTCGTGAAATCTGACTTCTTTTTTTTGCTTTTGTGGAATTAATCATTCCTTTTATACTTCTTACGGGCTTGATAATATGAGTAAACTTTTAACATCAGCAGCTTGAGGGGCAGATCATACTAGGGACTCCCAATAGGTTTTCTGTAATCAGTGCAGAGCATTCCATTTCTTATTTCAAAGACATATATAAAGATGGAACTCTTTTCTAATATTTATTATGGCTCTCAAACGAACATCACAAAGTGAGGCTTTAACTTTCTTGAACTTGTATTCTTAATATTAATTTCTCCTTTGCCATTGGTAATGAAATCTAGGGGCCATTGCATAGTGTAAAGTTAAAAAGTATTGTTCTTGTGTCACCACAAAGGTGCAGATGTAAGTTACAAGAGCAACCTCTTCATGTAAAAAATGCTGCAGTATAGTGATGCAAACAACCTGGAGCTGACAAAAAAATTTAGTGTAAAAATGAGTGATTCTGAACCATAATGTGGACTTCATGCTAAGATTATTCAGTTATTGAGAAGTTATCTAGTCACTGGCAAATAATAAAGAAATGATGAGTCATACTCTAATATCAATTTGCTAGGCTTAGAAGATCTCTAGAGTGAGGTTTTAAATCTGAGCATCAAGTTGTTGCTGGCAAAAAACAGGTGTCATGGGCAAAGTCTAACAGTGAGAATTGGTACTGCTGTTACTTTATTTTCCTTAGTAACTAGCATCCAAAAAAAAAAAAAAAAAGAAAAAAGGGAAGGGAGAGGAGAAGGGGGATGTATAGTGTAATGGCAGTTGCTGCCAGTATGGCAAGTGTAATGTTAGGCTGAAAAACTGTTTTGAAGTGGTACTATGTTTTGAGATGGATGTTATTTAAAACCGTCTCATGGTGACACCTTTAATTCCTGGAAGTCATTTTAACAAGTATGGCTACAGCAATACTATTAAGTGATGCACCTGCTACCAAGTGTGGCTTTGACTTCCCTCCTGAAGAGATTCTTAGGTTTTGCTGACAATTGACTTACTTGAGAACTCCTAATTATTTAGAAATCTTGCCTGTTTAGTTATTCTTCCTATTTATCCAAGTTTCTTCCAACGTAAGAATTCTAACCTGTTAATTTGTGGAAAACAAGTTGTTTTTCCAAACAAAAATCAAGAGGTTGGAAAATGATGTTTGATGTTTATTTATAGGAGTTTGTAAAATGGAGAATTAGAAATCTAATTTCCAAAATTTTCAACTTTATACTGACTTTTGGAAAACCAATTTAAGTTGTTTTATAATTGTTTTATCACAATTAAATGGAAAACATGCTGTTTTACAATGTGTGTTAGTCATTGGCTTCTTTTGAGCCACGATTACCTGGGTTTGAGGCTATGTTTCTCTGAGAGGATGGAAAAGTAGAGGGATTAGAATTGAGATAATTTATTAGTCTATGTATAAAATAGGAAGGAAATGTTTCCAGACAATATTTTTTACAAAGTTCAAATCCCCCTCTTTTCCATCCACTCAAATAAACATACCCTAAATCCCAGCATGGCTATGGTCCTTTTTTTTTTTTTTTAAATAAATTATTATATGAATTTTTTATTTATATACATTGTTTGTTAAACTCAATCAAAGTTATTAGGAGAAATGGCTTGGTGATCTTGATTTTTAACCTATAAAGTGAGATTCAACCTCAACTATTCTTTTTTTTTTTTTTTTTTTTTACCCCGGCATAACTACATTCATTTATTTTTTGCTTGAATAAGTTACAATCAAATGAATGCTATTTTCCAGATGCTTTGTTAATGGTAGTAATATAATAATGCTTATTATTTTTTCTTAGCACAGTTACATCCGTTTTTTTCTTTTCTTTTTTTGTCATACTTATTCAAATAAACATTGTTTTAGTGAATTATTTTGTTAATAATAATTTAGCATTCAAGTAATTATTTATTTCATATTTTGTGTCAATGACGATGTAATAAATAATTGTTTTCTTTTTAAAAAGATCTAGTACGGATCTGACAAAGAGAAAATGGAAAAAATAAAAAATTATAGAACTGGAGAAATCAACATTTTTCTACTTTTCTAATTTTCACTTGCAAAATGAACAAAGAAGAAAACTAGTAAATGATGAAGAAGACTGAAAATGGAAGTAGAAAATATTTTCCGTAATTGAACAAGGTGCTAAGTAGAAATTTTTTTGTTGTTTTTGCTGCATAGGCAGCACGTTCTTTCTCTTCTTCAGCACGCTTTTTGTTGTTTTGCTCTGATACCAAATGTTATGGTCCTGAGTTTGGGTGTAGTTATGGGTGCATGTGGTTGATTATAGAAATAGAATTAGTTTCATTAATGATGCAGGAGAAAAAAGTTCAAGGCAATTAGGGCAATTATATCTCAACAATTAGGGCTAGAATAGATAATGATTGTGGTTGGAACAAAAAAAATTAATTTGTGTTTAAATAAAACCTCTGATTAAAGATATGAATTGAAAATAATAAGAATACCATACAATTTGTCTAATAGATACTTATTTATACTAATTAGGATAAATCCTAATCCTAGACTGAAAAGAAACCTCAAACCTAAAAAGGAATCCAATACTAATTAAAAGACTTATTTAACAAGAATTCAAAATAAACATATGAAAGAAATCTAAAACAAACTTGACTAGGAAAACTAAATAAAATTCCTAATTTAAAAATCAAACAAAAATAATTCCTAAATCTTATATTCAAATAGTTCTTAAATTTTCTTTTCTTTTTCGTTAACCACATCATTTTCCCCTGGTTGGAAAAAACTTGTCCTCGAGTTTTGCAGTGCTGAAGAATCAACAATTGAAATACTAAATCAATGGCATATTCAATACTCCTTAGAAGTGTAAACTGTTTGGCAAATCATCATTAACCAACTTCTTGAATTCCTTCAATAGCTGCTGAAGTGGAATACTGGAGTGATTTCCTAATCTGGTCACTTCTTGATGATTGGCTAATTAAAGCATATATGGAACTCCTTCCACTACTTTCAGCTTCACATATTTCAGCAGATAAGTACCCAGTGATTTTGCTAGTTTTGCTGTTTGTAAAATTCCTACCAACCAACTACTTTCCCTCTTCCTCATTGATTGTTGTATCATCACTCTTTGCACCACCAAGGACTCACCATATGCTGGATGAACATTAAGTTCCTTTATCTTCTCATCATAGTCATCAAAAACTGGTTCTAATTCTTCACCTTCCTCTATCTCCTTGTTATATTTGTCAAAAATCATGAAAATCAAAAATCTCAATTTTGATTCCTCCACCATTCAAATCAGGAGCGTGTGATAACCGGCCTTCCAATCCATCTCATGCTGCTTGGTTTGCGGGTCCAGCTTTGTGAAAAGGGTTCACATCTTCAACCTCAAGATTTTCTGGAATTTCGAGTTGTTTGTAATCGCCTTCCGGATTCTCCATTTGGGCTTCCACAGCTTCCTGACGCTGCAAGGCTTGTACAGCCAGGTCAAATCCTCAATCATTCTTCGCATCTCCGCCGACTCTGTTTGTTGTGGGCTGATTGCCTTTACCTTGTTCCTCTAACTCAACCAACCATTGAAAATTTTTCAGGTTTGAAAAAAATTTCCAAGTTTCAAGCTTTAATACCACTTGATGCAGGAGAAAATGTTCAACGCAATTAGGGCAATTAGATCTCAACAATTAGGGATAGAATAGATAGTGATTGTGGTTGGAACAAAAAATAATAATAATAATAATAATAATTAGGGTTTAAATAAAACCTCTGATTAAAAATCTGAATTGAAAATATTAAGAATACCATACAATTTGTCTAATAGATACTTATTTATACTAATTAGGATAAATTCTAATCCTATACTGAAAAGAAACCTTAAACCCAAAAAGGAATCTACTACTAATTAAAAGACTTATTTAACAAGAATTCTAAATAATAAACATAGGAAAGAAATCTGAAACATACTTAACTATAAAAACTGAATAAAATTCCTAATTTAAAAGTCAAACAAAAATAATTCCTAAATTTTATATTCAAATAATTCTGAAATTTTGTTTTTCTTTTTCCTTAACCGCATCACTTAAGAGAGAACCCTATGATCTCTTAGAGCTTGTTAAGAAAGAACTCTACAATCTCTGAGTTTAAGGAACTCAAAACCTTGTTTACAATTCTGCTTAAATCATTTATTATCTCGCAACCTTTTAAATAGAGCAATACAATAACAATTATTAGAGCATCCTCAATACACTCTCTATATATGTCAAACTCTTTATTATAAAGAGTTGTCTCAAAAAATAAAGCTCCAATGGACTATTTATCTTCAAAAAATAAAGAAGAGAGTTGGTTTGACACTCCACATCTAGAGAGCCAAATATCACTTTTTATTATAAATTTAATTAATGTAATACAAATTTCTATGCACTTTATTTAAGATAATTTTAATACTATTTTTTTCTATTGGACAAACTTAAAAAATTAAAAATTAAAATAATTAATGCTTATGAAATAAAGTAAAATCAAGAGCAAAATATAGAGAGTCTATTGGATTTAAATAAAATTTTTTACTCTTTATCAATTAAATGCTTTCTATTAAACAAAATATGCTCTTTAAAATAAAGAGCACCATTGGGAATGCTCTTAGACAACTACCCACTACGATAACTTCTCACAACAATAAGAAGCTTAATAACTACTCACTAATGGAAACTATTTCCATAGTCTTATCTACACAAATGGGAAAAACAGAAAATAAAATACTAAATAAAACTACAGAAAATAGATCTATGGTTATTGAATTTAGCTCCTTAACCCATATGCTACTAAGGTCTAGTTTAGGATTACTTTAGGAAAAAGCTGATTTTGAACCAAAAACAAGGAAATAATTTCATGAGCCAATGGACAACAGCTGGTTTTTTAGTTTTTATGAGCTTAAAGTTGATTTTGGACAAAACTCATATTTGAAGCTTTATCTAAATTCAGTTTTGAATCCATAAGAACCAAAGGACAAGTAGTTATTATCCATTGGCTCATAAGATTTCTTCCTTATTTTTGATCTAAAATTAGCTTATTTAAAAGTAAAATGCCAAACTTGGTCTTAATTTATTGGTCACTGCCATTTTTCCGTCTATTGCTGGTCACGTCTGCCAAAGATGAGAACAGTTATTTTATGATATATTCCAAAAGCGAGAAAATAATTTATAATTAATTTCCTGTAGTCCAACTGAACAATAGAAGACCACTCATTTATAAAATTTTATTTGGAAATATTTTTCGCTCAAGAAGTTATGTTTTGTGGAATAAATGAACAAATGCATCCATAGGTAGATCTTAAATCTGTCTCGCATTATTTTGTTACTAAAGCAACACTGTCTTATGTTTCTCTTCATAGTGGCAGTTTCAAATTTTCATTGAAGGTTAAATATTTTTCTGGAAGAATTTTTTTTATTATTTTTTTTTTCTCAGCCTTATATATTGAAGCAATCTCTCAAAGCATAATATATAAATGGTACAAACAATGGGAATCTTTGAGGGTGGAGATGGACATGGTGGAGGGTAAGCTATTGTCCTTGACAAGATATCTGCTAATTAGCCATTATTTTGGAAGTACCTTTTTCAAAATCAGTCCTAACTTTGCCCTAAATTTTCTTCAAGCCTTCTCTGATTCCTACTTGTGGGAACATAAATATTCAACTTATTCTACAACAAATTTCATGGAGCTAGAGTAGATGAAAAATACTTCTTGTTGTGGTGTGCCAACTGCTGGGAGTGAAGCAAAGATGATATGGCTGCCTGTCCAGTTGGGGAATTCCGAATAACTGTGACATGCCAGGCTTTGAGATGGACTTCATTAATAATGTTAAATAGTTGCAATGTGGGGGTGTTTTGGAAAGGCAAAGACTGAACAATGAAGATGGAACACTTGAGAGAGATCACTGCAACTTGAGAGGGGGGCGGGGCGCCACACCTTTGGCAAGGCCATTCTGAGTTATTATATTTCTAGTGCCGGGGAGAATCCAATCTGATGGAAAAATAAAATTCCTTTCAGAGGAAGCAGTATTTCTTTATCAATTGCTGAGGTTGCTCGATGAAAATGGAAATATTACCTTTTCAATCTCTGTCACTGGTTAGTGCAAATGCTTAAATAAAATGCTGTACTCTGATTCTATTCTAAACTTCTGATTTAAATTTAGTTTAATCTTTGTGTGAATACTATTACTGTATTAGTTGTAGTGGAATCTTTTGTAATTTGATTTTGAGTACTCTATTATTTGGGTCTTTAGAGATCAATTGTTTTTTCCTGGATAAGACGCATTTGCTCTGTAATTTTATTTGACATGGAAGCAGAGAAGTTCAAGAATAATGAGAACTGATTTGCTTTCGATTAGTCCTGAACCTTGTCAACACGTGAAAAGTGAAGCTTGAACCATGTCCAATGAAAGTTCCTAGTCAACAGAAAGTATCTTTTGGACGAGGGAATATATTTGTCTATACAGGCAGTTATGGTTTTGTAGCCTTGACAGGATTGTTTTGTAGTTACAGTTATGTTCCATCCATTATTTGTATTAAATAATTAATTATTATTTCTATGTTTGTGAATAAGAATATGTTTTTCTTTTCATTTTCTTAAATTGGGTATGATGCCTTAAGCATGTGATATCGCCAACCGTAGGGCATTATTGGGTCTGTTGGTGAACAGGATTCTTTATGCACCTAGTTTGTTTGGGGCAATCGCATTATTTTAGTCTAAACATTTTCTGTTATTTTAGACCCTGTTGTGTGATAGGATTTTTTTTTTCTTTTTCTCGCAAATAATGCTTGTACCGCCTCCCTTAACATATGCTTCTGTTTTTTTTTTGGAATTTCTTATTAGGTACAAATTTGTTATTTAAATGTTTCTTTATGTTGTTTCGTCGTCTTTATCTTCATTTATGCTTTATGCTTTAGGCAAAGGTGGAAATTAACGACTGAAGTCATGGATCTTGCTAGTTGGTTGTGAATTGTGATGATTGTTAACTGATTTGGAAGCAAATATTTGTATATAGCTAGGGCAATTGTATTGATGATTTCCACTTTTTAGAGAATGCAAAGTATTGGCCTTTAGACAGATAGATAGAGCAGTGCAGGTAACGATCGAATATGCAGTGAGCATTAGGATGGGTGTGAAGAAAGGCTACTGTTAATGGTTTTTATGGTGAATAATTTTGTTCAACGTTAATGGGAAAGATAATTGACAACAAATTTGGGTGAATTAAAAAAAAAAAAAAAAGTGTTAGTTAAGGCGGTACATATTTATAATTAGGCCGTGCATTTAGCACTGCTCAAGAAAAATATATAGCTTAACCTTGACATGAATCTAAATACAAGTATGAATGCAACAAATAAATAAGCATTGATATATGATATATCTATTTTCCTCTTCTGATAACTCCAGCAGAGACTAAATTTTTCTTTCATTTTGCTTGTTTGAGTCAATGGTGAATAAATAATATGAAAGTAAGTGATTCTTTTTCATATTCAGCTGGAATTCTCGAGTGAATTTTTAAAGTAGAAATCTTGGAAGGCCTATTTTGTGACCACTTTTCTTGACATCTTCTTGAACTTGTCTCCTGTACTCTCCGAAAGTGAATTTTTTATATAACGAAGGCTCTTTGCAACTCCCTATCAAAGAATCATAGGAAGGGCATAGAAAGTAGGCAACTGAATATCTCTCCATCTTTCCGTTGGCCATCACTTTGTGCTCCACGCTCTTATATACATTATTGCTCCATGCCTGTCAATGTAATGTTGTTTAAATTAAGAAGAGTGTATTCAATTAAGATTTTTAAAGACATTTATAGATTTTTTTTAAGTGAATGATTTTTGCAGAATTCATAAATTTTTAATGACTTTTGCAGAATTTAAAAATTTATGAATGACTTTCAGATACTTTATTTTAAAAAACTTTTACAAACATTAGTAAACTTTCAATTATTATTATTACGGGTCAAACCAATCAAATTTTTGAAAAATTTAACGTTTTTCAAATTCATATCTAACCTGTGAACAAGTCTAATATTAACTAATTCATTATTTTTAAATTTTTTAATTGAATATTGTTGTCTTGATTAATACATGCATTATAATTTTTATTATTATCAAAATAATCCTAATCATGTTCTCAACTAATTATTTTCCATTTTACAATTAATTATTAAACTAAAAGACATATGATATAATATAAGTATCAAATGTTGTGTGCCAACAAATGTATGGATTGTGTATAACAAAATAAAGACAAATCATTTTTTGCTTGATTGTATGTAAAGATTGAAATAGAGTAAATTCATGACCTCTGATTTCATTACTCTAATAGGTTTTATAAGTAAACCCATATTTTTAGATATTTAGTTTGGAATGCAATCTATATTGATGAGAAAAGGTGGACATTCTTATGTTTGTGCATTACTTTTTATTAGAAAAAAAAAAGTCTATGAAAATCTTCAGAGAAAGTGAAAGAGAATTTTTGAGATTTTTTATTCATATAACTATATAAAAGTCATCAAAAGTCTATTATTGATCAAAGTGACTTTTTGAATATCCATTTACTTGTATAGACTTTAAAAAAGTTATAATTAAATATATCCTGATTTGTATAGACTTTTTTAAAGTTTTTAAAAGTTATCATCGAATATGCCTTGACTTTTATAGAGTTTTTAAAAGTTATTATTGAATATTTTATAATATTTTAAGTTCATAAAAGTCTTTAATTCTCCTAATCTAATACACCCCTCTAATTCTAGGAACTACAGTATCTTGCTATTTTAGTAGAAGAAATCAAGTAAATTACTAAAGAAGGTAATGACATTTAATTATTTTTTTAAATAAAAAAATAATGAATAATAAAATGTCCATGATAAATTATTAGATAATTAAGATCGTTTTAATTTTCTCCCCTCTAAAAAGTGGGTTTCAGGTACAAAGGAAGGAAGGATGCACCTTGACTTACACGCTAATTTAAATCTAAAAAACAAGGTACGACCTGGGCCATCACTATTATTGACCTAGTTGTAGCATTTTGTTATTTCTTAATTTAAAATATATTACCTGAAAAAGATCTCCAATGTTGACGATAAGAGCATTTTGATTAGGTTTTACAGCCACCCAATTGGAATCCTTCATAAGTTGAAGTCCGCCAACTTGATCTTGATAAAGGATTGTAAGAAAATCACTGTCCGTGTGGGGCACTAACCCAAAAATTTCCGGAGATATTGGACAAGGTGGGTAATGATTCAACCGAAGAAAGCAATTGCTTTCCTCACAAATCTCTTCAAACACTTGCCTCGGCTGACCCAAGTTCTCTGCTAGGATCCCCGCTAGCAATTTCGCTAGCCTTGACATTGCTGCTGCAAATTCTATCATCATTTCCCTATTCATCAAACTTAATTAATTAGCTTTATTTTAAAAACCAACATTGATCACCTAATTAAATAATCGCAATTTTAATTATTACCTTAAAGACGTAAAGTCTCCATAGCAAGCTTGGTCGGAAATTTTGGTGAGAGGAATGTGGAAAGCCTCAGACCAGGAGAATTGGTTAGGACAAGTAGCCGTTGGGGTTCCCCATCGATAAGAATTATTCAGAAGGCCACGAGTAGCCTTGTTTTGAAAAGGAGTTTGAAACAACTTGACTTGCTGTCTTCTCATGTTCCTGAGAAGCTCAGAGCTAATTCCATGGTTCACTACTTGGAAGAATCCCCAATCTGAAGAAGCTGCGGCTATAGCAGCAGAACAAGCTAATCTCTCCCTTGGATCATTACTGTTTAGAGCATTGAGATCTATCAATGGAAGTTGGCATTCCTCCATTATTATAATCTCGTAATTCTGGGGATCATCACTACTAACTTTATCTGAAAGCACTCCATAAGAGTGTAGGAGAGGTGGATTATTCGCTTGCAATTCCATCATTTTACTAGTGAAGCTCGATAAGCCTATTGAATTAAGCTGCAAGTTTACTTGTTGTGTGTGTGTATATATATATATATATTGTAATTTTGGAGGGAGACGAGAAAAGAGTCTGCAATGACAATAGGGTGGGCAGAGGGTGGACAAAGAGCACAAAGAGAAAAAAACAAAGGGAGATTTAAAGAGCTCCCAAATGGCGACAGTTGTCAAAAGGAGAGCAATTTACTAGTTGGAATTTCTGGTGTTGGATATAGAGACCAAGTCTAACACAGCTGCATTACTGGAATATTACTCAATGGGAATCAAATGTGATTTGCTTTATTTTCTCAATTTTCTTTAAGAAACAAGTAAAAAATTTATTTTTTTAATTTTTTTTTAATTTTTTGCCAATTGTAAAAAGTTTTAAGTTCAAATCTCTTAAATTATAAAAGTTTTCATCAATTTTGTGCGATTTATTAAAAAAAAGAAATTGTGTGATTTATTAAAAAAAAATTATTTTTATTTTTATTGTGCAACTCATAATTTGACTCATTAAATAATAATAATACTAACAAATTATAGAAATGCTTGGAATCAAACCTAACTTCTTCTTTGACTTCTGTTGATTAAAGATATAAAAAAGTTTGATTCAATGGGTAAAGGTGGGGTGCCTTTTTCCTGTTGTTTTCATAAAGATTTTCATATATATTTTACTGAGGAATGGAGGGTTACAACTTGAATATAGTCCAGTCGAGAGATGCACAAATATCATGCCATACATGTGAGTGCAACTCAAAGCTGCTAATTTTCCATGATGACAGAGTGAATTAATGGTTGCGTATATATTAGCTTAACCATGAGCCATAACACACCATATATGTTAGCTTAACCACGAGTCACCTGTGTTATGGTTTAAAAAAAAAAAATTTGTCACCTATATCCATTGTAAGTGATGACGGGTCACTATACTAAAAATGTTAATTGGTTTTATTTATTTATTTAATAAATCAAATCAAACTGTTTTAAAATAACTCGAGAAATTCTCAAATCAAATTGAATCGTTTTAATTTGAATATGTCAATGTTGCATAATTCAAAGAAAATAATAATAATAATAATAAAATAAAATCTTGCAAATTAAGTAAAAAAAAAAAAAAAAGAGAGAGAGAGGTAATCGATTGCAGTGGTCAAACTAGCTGGGTCCTGGCATTTTCATTACACAGCATGCCAATTTTCTTACCCAAATTTAGTAAAGGCAACTTTTTGACTCCACCCATAAATTTTATTTCAATCCATTTGCTTAAACTTGAATCGCAATTCTTTTAAATTTACATAAAATTCGAAATGATTTCAACTAGTATAATATTAATTAATGGTGAATTTTCATAACTAATAATTAATTCAACCGAGTGTGATGTGCTTAATTCGATATGAAATATAATTCATTTGATCTAAAGTATATACATTTTTTGAAAAGTTATTTTTGAAAAAATAATAAAAAAATAATTTTTAGTAAAATTTGATTTAAAAACCTTTATGAGAATCAAATTTGATTCACCTTACATGATTTTGTATATCTGTTTGCACTTGTCTCCCACTCAATCGGTATTCTCCTAATTAAAAAGTTTAATGAGTATTTAGTTTAAGGACATGTTTGGTTTAGTTATTCATAACAATTGTTGTTGATAGTTAATATTTATCAGCTAATGAATATTAGCTGTTCGATAAAAATTTAGTAATTGTTACTATTGAAATATAAAATGACTATATGGGTATAATTATGTCACATTTCAACTTGAAAGCTATGACAATCCTAGGATATGGGTAGATATAAGGTCTCCAAACACCCACAAAAACCATACTACTAAACAATCAATAATCGTATCGTGCAACTAATCAATAATCTTCATACCCTAAAGTCAGAACCTGAACAGCATATCCATTATATACATTCACATAATAACAATAACTTAATACATGTTCAATTTTAATTTCCATACTTGTCCTTAACATTCTTGTCATACAAACTATCATTAATATTACTAACATCTATGGAACTTTCTAGAATAATCCAAAACCATATAATTGTCATATCCCATCTTTAGATACGTGATGGTCTTAAGCTATAGGGAGATATAAGGTTACCTAAACCTGTATATAATACCCAAGGTTTTCCTGACCTATTAGAGTCATTAATTGTGACACTATAATGTTCATCTGCTATACCATTCAAGAACTTTGTAGCATATTAAGAATCATAAGAATACCATAAGAAGTAATTTTAATGAATAATGTGGCAATGAGTAAAGAATATAATCAATTTCGATAAGCACTTTTATGATAAATGAAAGTCAAACTGAGTTTGACTTAATGTGATTATGTTAATTATTTATTTGAAATGTGAATCTAAAGTGCTTGCGAATGGGCATTAGCATCTCCAATGTCATTGAGAGATAATAATAGTGACATAAGAAGTTGATTTTAATCAAAATTACAATGGTAGAATAAAGTCAACTTAGCTTGACCTAATGAGTTTACATGATTTACATACTTAAACAATGCTATTGAAGGGCTAGAAAATGTGCACTAGAGAGTGAATAAGATTTATCTAGCAATATCTACAGTGTGTAGTGATATTAAAAGATAAAAATATGTATTCTAAAGTAAAAAAAAAAAGAAATGAAAAATCCATTAAGTTACTAATTTTGGAATGCGCATATATGGGCTTATTAATCGGTTTTGAACACCAAAAGCTCAAGCCCACTTGGATGGCTAGCCCATTGGACCCATTGTTGGATAAACATCAATTCTCAAAAGTTAGAGATAGTTAGCCAAGATAAAATTTTATGTTGGAAGAGCTAGCCATAAAAATTGACTAAGTAGCTACCATTTTTGACTAAGTCAATTCCTTAGTTAAATTAAAATCCTGAATTTTCCTACGTCAAGTCTACATTCATTTTTACTAAATACACATCATTATTATATATGATGATCATCACCCATCTAGATAAGATCATGGTCATCCATTGAAATAAGATCATAGCCCTCCATTTAGTTAAAATTATAGCCATTGATATAAAGTGATGAAATCAACACTATACATATTACATATATGAATAATATGATGAGCATAATCTCTCCATTTTATAAAATCTAACATAAAACACTATTCCTAGACAAAACACACTTAAAATTTTGGCTACCATCCTAGAATCACAAATCAAGGCTTTCCAAGGTAAGAAATCATACTCATCCCCTCCTTTCTTTATTCTAAGCATGTATTTGATGATTCAGTTATAAAACTTCTCTTTTCTTTCACCTATATGGATTGGCATGGGGAAAGTAAAACTAGAAAATATTTGTTTTTCATATTAATTAATAACATATGGAATTTGGACATGAGAACATAAAGTTTAACAAGAGAAAATAAGCAAGAAAAGTAGGAAGCTTATCTAAGGGAATACAAGAACAAATTTAGCCAACCTATGGACATAGTTAAGGAAGTGTTCTAAAATTCTAATTAAAAACTTATAAGATTATTTTAGATGGAGAAAGATGATGTGAAAGTGTCAAAATGAATTTTAGAAACTTGATTTAAGACATGTAAATCTTAGTAGCATGAATTTAGTTTAAAAGGGAAATTGGTCTTCAAGGCTAGACATTGATAATTGAATGATCACACAGGTTTTATGTTATGTTAATTTCATATTTTATAACTAATTTGCAGATTTGATGAGAAATTATAAGTTTTCCCCAAATTTGACATAAGTGGGACAAGTTAGGTTCTTATGAATAAGAGTGAATTAATTCAAAATAATTAGTGGGAATTAGTTGCCTAGGTGTTAATTTGATGCATTTGTGATTAATTTGAAGATTTGATATTGAATTAATAGTTTTTCCTAAATTGTAGGGTTTATGGACAAATTGAGGATTTTTAGAATTGAATTTGAATTCATGAAATTGAAGGGGGATATTAAACTTAAGAATGGTGTAACATGATTTGTATAATGTTAATTTCAAAATTCAATTGATAGAAATAATTTTTCCCAAATTTAATTAATTAGGTTCATTTATAGAATTGGAAGATGAAAGTGGAATTAATCCCATTGAATAGTGAAAATTGTTTAAATTGATTCTAAATGGGTAATATGAAGTTGAAAGAAGAAATTCAGAGGAAAGAAATTATATTTCCTTAAGTAAATATATTTGGCCATTGGAAAACAACTAAGGGACAATGTTAAAATTAGCAACAAGTATATGTATAGTGTGTCTTAACATTAAAATTTATAAGTTAGTACTACAATGAACAAGGTAAAAGTGTTAAAGCTAAATTTAAACTAATGTCATAACAAGGAAGTGATTAATGTGTAATTGAAATGCAAATGTGTAGAATCTAAAGAGAAGGACAAGGACATTGTCCAAGAGTGCAAGGAGCACTACTAGCATCAAAGTTAAATGTCAATAGGAGCAAAGAAGTCTAAGGTAAGTACTTAATAATATAATATGATATGTGCCATTTTCTATGAACTATTATTGATCAAAGCATCCTTATTTGAATATCCCAATTTCTTGTTCAACATGAATTGCCTATCGAACGATGTATTTGAATATGTCATTCCTTTGTGGCATTTGGCCATTGTGAACCCTTCCACATTGATTTCATTATGCGACCATTGATGAGAATTATTCTTATATCGGCATATTTTCCATTGAATTCCCTATTGTAAATTCCATATGAACCTTCTATTGATGCCTATTGATAAGCAGAAGTACCCTTCTGATGTGGAGTAATACATCGGACTTTGTGCACTTAGTATAAGCCAGCAGATAGGGCGAGAATACCCAATCTCTATTAGGGGAAATACCTAATTGTAAGACTTAATCAGTCTTATGAATGTAATACATATGAATGAGCAAGGCTTAGGCAGCCACTTTTTAATTTATATGTGTGGAAAGATATTATTTCTATCTTAAATGAGAAATTCATCCATAATGACAATTTTGATTAATATTGCTCCATGCGATAATGAGCCCATCCTAATAATGATCCTTATATTCACTATATATTGTATTATTATATACTCATTGAGCTTTGTCTCATTCCTTAGTTGTTTAAATTTTTTAGGTAAGGTTGACGAGTCAGCAAGGTAAATTCCAAGCCATATTCTTCCGCTTGAAAGTTGCTTTACTAATTTCAAGTGTTGTGAATCTTGGTTATATGTCTATGAAGACCATTGTTATAAAGCTTCATAGTTACCAAAGGTTTAGCACTAAAATATTATTGGGTTTATATATGTGAACCCTTAATTTTGTACCCTTAAAATTTAGCCGCAACTTGACACTAGCTACAATTAGTGCGCTACACAGAGTTGATACAGTGGTCCTGCTAGTCGGTTAGTGGGAAGGGGTTAAAGGGGCAATGCTTGATTGAAAAAATGAATTTCCTTAGTTTTGCACCCTGCAGCTTGCATTTGAACCTTAGAAGCACCTAGGTTCAGTAAACAAAAACACCTAGGCTCAGTAAACAAACCTTCGAAAGCTAAAATTATTAATAAACTAAGAAATGGAGCCTTGGGAACCAAAACCTATCCCTTTGACCTTATCTAAGATTGAACAATAATCACAACGCAATTAGAATTGCTTAAATCGAATTAAAAATGAACCAAAATGGGCCAAAACAGGATGAAAGGTCGAATAGCTTCTAGTGGCACCACATAGGTGTCGCTGCACTAGTCAGCACTGGTATGGTGCCGCAGTATCGACTGGCACCATTATGGTGCTATCAACATAGCTAACACCATTATAGTGCCATCTGCATGGTCAACACCACTTTGATGCCACCCATACTGCTGGTGTGCCCCTAGTGCTGCTGACCCTTCCATTTTTCCTATTTTGCCCTCAGTTCTTTCCTAAAAATAGGGCTTCACTCCTAGTTATTAGGGAGGGATAGTTTTAAATGCAAAAATCTCCACTTTTTGTATAAGATTCATCTCCTGAGATCCCGATCCAAGATGGAGCTCAGATATGGTGTAAGACTTGCCCCGTTCATACAAAGAAAGCATAAAACCAAGGTATAATTCCTTCTTTTGAGATTTCTTAAATCAAATATAGAATTCTCTTTTTTACAGGTCTAAAATTGAAAAGATTTAATCTTATTAATTTTAAATTAGAATAGTAAATTAACAAATCAAATTAACTTTTTCCAAAACCCCCTCTTTCGTAAGAAGGAAGAACTGAGTGGGGTTTAATTCCATTTAAAGGGATATGCAGGCATGCCATCCTTTTAGGTATCAACTCTAAAATATTTTTTTAATAATTTATCCCTGTGAACCCTTAATCTTGCACCTTCCAGTATGCATTTGAACCTTAAAAGTACTTGGGTTGGTAAACAAACCTTCAACAGTCGAAAACTCTCAAAATGAAAAAAATAAAATATTTCTTTTTGGCATTTAAACCCTTTCAAATCATCTGAGACTAAGTAACGAGTATAAGGCAACTAGAATCATGTAAAACAGATGAGAAATGAGCAAGAACGGGCGAAATGGGCAAAAGCTGGGCCCATTGCCGCTGAGGCCTGCAGCACTGCCGCAAAGCCCTCTGCGGAATCGCAAAGGGCTATGTGGCACTGCCGCAAAGACCTCTATGGCACCGCAAAGCCCTCTGCGGCAACTCCAATGAAATTCTGATTTTTTGCAATCCCACATCATATTTGAACAATTTCTATGCTCCAAACCTCCTCCTATATATAGAGGGCCTCCCCACACTTCAAAACAGCAACTTCGAGAGCTTGAAAAGCATTACTTCAAGCAAAATGCTTTGCATTTGCTCCTTGCTTTGCAAAGTGAGTTGGGGGGTTTCTCCTTGATTCCTACCTGACTAATTTAAGGCTTTTCGCCGCTCACCTGTTCGAGGCAAGTCTCTTGCCCAAGGCTCGTGTTCGCCGCCCAAGGCTTGTGTTCGCCGCCCAAGGCCAGCCGCCGCCCGCCATCCGAGGCCAGCTGCCGCCTACCATCCAAAGCTAGCCGCTGCCTGCCATATGAGGTAAGCTTCTTTTCCCTTTCCATTTTGTTTAAAGTTCATTGCATCTTTTAGTTAGTTAATTAAATTGATTTATCTAGGTTGCTAGCTAATCAACTTGGTAGAAAATTAAGTTAATTAATTAACTCAATCATCTTTTAATTAATCAATCAAAATATGATAAATTGGCTAGGCTAAACTAAACCTTTCGTAAGAAGGGAGAACTGTGTGGGTTTTGATTCCCATTCAAAGGGATACATAGGCATTCTTGGTTCAGGCATCGAATCCAATTAAAATTAATCAACTATCCCCTATCACCTTCTTCACTTACTTTTGTGTTTGTTTATTTGCTTTATTATTCGCATTAGTTTGGGGAATGTGTGACTTCCCTAGAACCCATAAAGGCTAGAGGAGGTATCCCTTAAGTTTGGATTTCATTGTAATATTAACTCTCTTTTATTTTGAATTCTAATTGTGTATAAACTTTGTGGATTGAATGATCATGCATATTATAAATTGTTCATGCATTTTAGTTTGTTCATAAAATATATTTTAAGTCACTTTTATATTATTTGGCAAAACTTATTTTGTTAAATTAAACCGAAAACCTAGTTCCCAAATTCTTTTTGATTTTGAGGCTAGTGATTTTTTTCCTTTGGGCAATAATTGGAGTCAAATGGGTTTTTTCCTTATATTTTTTCAAATAAAAATAAATTAAGGTGGTGACTCCTAAAAAAAATTTTCAAATCTATCAAAGATAAGCCCGAGGGCTTCCTTGTGAGTTCTTTCCCAAATGAGCATTTTGATTCCCTTTAGCGGATCGGACCGGTGCTCGGGCGAGGCCTCATAGTTGGCGACTCAACTGGGGGTTAACTTTCTTTTAATAAAAGGAAAAAATAAGTGGACTACTAATTAGTTTAAAAAGAGTTTGGCCTTTTAATATGATTGTGACTTTGCATGCATCACTTGCATAGGCACTTTGCCATCCAACTTAGTTCTAAGAAAATAATGGATAGTGAGTAGCATCGAGTGGGTAACCCTCTTTGGGTCTATTCGTCGATAGTGAAATCATCCACCCCACGATGAATCCTTTGATCCTTTCAAAGGTGTAATGAGTATGCACGTACTATTGGACCCATGCAAGGCTCCTTGACTCACATGTGGTTAGGTATATCGCTGCTCTAGTGTGACAGGTACCCAAATCTAACCACCCTTACCTTTTCATGTAATGAACTTAGATCCTAGCCTTAGGTTGTATGTACCATAATTAAAACCTTGCATCTTTGCATTTTCATGAAATGTTTTCTCATGCATATCATGCATCCATACTGTATAACAAAACATGCATTCATCTTAAATTTAGGTCAAACCTTGAGCCGAAGAAGGGTCAAAACATTCTTATCTCCATCTCCCCCTTAAACACCTCACTCTAACCTCCATCCCATTCACCTTTGCCCCCACAAACCTTAAGCCATCATCCTAAACCTTACCCCTTTACCTTAGCCTTTAACCTAAACACTAATACCCTAACCCTAAAATCTTACACCAATACCCTAACCCTAAAATCTTACCCTGTTACTTTAGCCTTTAATCTAAACACCAATGCCCTAGCCCTAAACCTAAAACTTCATTCCCTTAGCCTTGACCTCAAACACCTCTAACCTTAAACATTGTTACCTTAACCTTACCCAAAATGTCTTCGCCCTAAATTGTAACCTAAAAATATCTTTACCCTCTTATTACCTATACCTTGCTAACCTAGCCACAAGACATCGTCGCCCAACATCCTTGGCCCATTACCTTCAAAACCAATCCATTACCCTTAAATTGATAGATACCTATAACCTATATCCCAAATCATCAAGACACTACCCTAAGCCTAATACCTTTGGCCCAACACACTACCTTAAGCCTAATACCTTTGACCCAACACAAGATCCTTAAGCCCAACACCCGTGACCCATCACCTTTTCCAAACTAGTCTGTTACCCTTAAGCTCAATAACTTTTGCTCAACACATTACCTTAAACCCAATACCCTTGGTTCAGTCTACTACTTGAAGCCTAAAACATCTGCCCCATCATGCCTTAAGCCCAAAAAAATGGTTGGCCTATGACATAATAAGGAAGCCTTTTCTCTTAGGATCTGCATGCCAATACCTTCATCACCTCTTCTATTCCATACTCGTCACTTACCTTGTTACTTTGGTTTGAAAGTACTAATGGCCCATTAGCTTGATATGGCTTCCTTGACCACACTTGTGACCAAAGTTCTTAAGAAGCAAGAAGAACATTTCCAAGCTATCCTAGCTGCTCAGCAAGCCCAATTCAAGGAACAAAGGCAATTCATCATTGAGGAAGTTCGAGCTATGATTAACCAGGCCACCCTTAGCCATCCTAACCTAAACCTTATTTTGAACTCGACCAATCCTAGCCCAAATTCGAACCAAACCAACCCATATCTAAACCAAGGTGAGGAAGTTTTCTTTTATCCAAACACTAGATTGCTTAAGGGGAAACTTGAAGCTATGGAAAGGACCATCAAATCCCTAAAGCACTATGATGATCTAATTGATGTGGATAGTTTAATCTTATTCCCTAATACCAAGCTTCCTCCTAAATTCAAAATGCCTGAACTGGAGAGATTTGATAGAACCACTTACCCCAAGACCCATCTGAAGATATATGTAGGGGCAATGAAACCTTTAGGAGTTAGCGATGAGCTCCTTGTTCAACTGTTCCAATAATCACTAACCAGTGTTACTAGGAAATGGTTCCTTTCATTAAACAAGAGCAAGAAAAGGACATGGGATGATATCTGTTGTGCCTTTGTCGAACAATATCATTATAACAATGAAATGGATGTCACTAGGCATGATTTGGAAACTACCAAGCAACTTCCAAAGGAGTCTTTCTCCATGTTCCTTACAAGGTGGAGGGCTAAAGCTGCCTAAATGGTAAATAGACCAACTGAGCACGAACAAGTAGACATCCTTGTTAAGAATCTACTTCCAGCCTACCGAGCCTACTTGTTAACCCAATACGTACCCACTTTTAAGGCTTTGATTGCAACTGCATCAAAGGTTGAAGATTGTATCCAAGGTGCATCATTTCAACCTGAATTCCTCACCACCGACCCGAACAGTGATGAAGAACCCGAACCTAATTCAACCCCACCTTACCTCAGCCCCAAGTGGCATGACATAGAAGAGTTTAAGTTTAGTTGATCTGACCTATCTGAGATTGAATTCCAAGTTTGAGTCTAAATCTCCAAGTTTGAGTTTGAGTCTGAGTCTAAATCCTAAAGTCTGAGTCTGTCATTTTATTTTCTTTTATTTTTTGTCGATCATGTTGATTCTTTTTTATTATCTTGTAATAAAATTTTCCATTATAATAAAACATTCACATCCTTTTAATTATTTATGCACTTGTCTAAACATGGATGAGCTTTAAAAAAAAAAAAAAAAAAAAGAGAGAGATAGAGAAAAGGGAGAAAAAGAGAAATGAACATCAAATTAAATCCACCACAATTGAGGTGCCATCAATAATTGCTTTGCCATCTCCTAATCAAAGAAGGTCCAAAAATAGACTTCTCATCAAATAATTGAAGCACAAAATCAAACTATATACCTCAATAAGGGGGCAACAAGATTCGTCAAATCCAAAATTCAAAGGTTAAAGCCCCTCAAAATGAAGGGAAGTAACAAATCATGGTGGAATATTTTCTCCCGAATTTCATTAATCTAAACTTTTTAAGTTGAAAATCCAAAAAGGGTAACTTAGGCAAAAGTTAGAGTTAAAAGAGAGAGAGAGAGAGAGAGAGAGAGAGAGAGAGAGAAAGCTCATCCTAGTCATCTTCCTTCGTATCATTCAAAGTTTGTCAAATCATTTTTAATCAATTCATCTTGTCTTATGTCTTCAAAGTCATCCGTCCTCACTAGCTTGCTCATTCTCTAAAATGATATTGTCTTTTACGCCCTTGTCTCACAGTAGAGGCATGTCTTTCTAGGTCGTAATCATATGTTGTTAATCTGTCTCGTTGCTTAGCTCAAAGAGCTTAGGCACAATCTCTCACATTGCTAGTCTGTCATGTTCCTATCTCTCATTAGGAGCATGATCCCCAAGTTGTCTCTTTTCATTAGTCTTTCAGTCGCTCCTTAGGACATTTCCTTTCATCCAGTCCGTCGTCTACATTCTAGCCAACAAAGTGTCACTTTAAATGTCTCTTCAATCTTAAAATGACAAGATTTGCTTGGCTTGTTCTTTTTCGTGAATCATGCTACAGATAGCAAAATCATACAACCTCCTTGATCCTTTTCAAAATTTCCAACCTGCCTTTGAACCATTTCCCGACTTCAAAATGTACCATTCCATCTTTTCAAACTCAAGCATCATACCACCCTTTCCTTGGCAAAATCTCATCATCTTCTAAGGGCCAAGCCTATGGGTAAAACCAAAGATCCTAAGTCTTTCAAGACTCATCATCCTTAGAGCTAGCTTTCCCTAGCATGACCAAAATCAAATCATGTCTTGCAAAGCTTAAGAAGGGCTCAAACCACTCAAGTCATTCCATGTCTCATTGGCAAAATTTCATCATCCTTGAAAAGACCAAGCCTCTTTGGCAAATTACAACCGAGTCAAAGCTTACCAACCATCCAATGGGCATTGAAAATCTGATATAACCATGACAAAAGGGGAAACCCTCATCCATGAAGTCCAAACCAAAAAGCCTTTATCATGAAGTCTAAACCAAAAAGCCTTTACCTTGAAGCCTAAACCTTCAAGCCTTCATCATGAAGCCCAAGCCCAAAAACCTTACCATAAAATCTAAATCAAAAAGCCTTCACCATGAAGCTTAAGCCCAAAAGCCTTCACCATGAAAACCACCCCCCAAAAAGCCTTAACTATGAAGCCCAAACCTAGCCTTCACCAATGAAACCCCAAACCAAAAAGCCTCACCATAAAGCCTAAGCCTAGCTTTCACAAAAGACCATAATCTCCTCCAAAGCCAAATCTAACCAAAACCTTTCCCCAACTAATTTCCTAGCTTGACCTATCCTCTAAGCCAGACCTAACCAAGCCAAAGGCAGAAGTCTTCCAAATAAACTCCCCAAAGGTTGCAACCTGACTCAGCCAAAGTCCCATATCTAACCAGGCCTTCCATATGAACTTCTCCAAGGACAGGCCCCTAAGTTGATCTTCCCCAAACCTTCCAATCTAATCATCTCTAAAAACCTGACCTTCATGATCCAGCTATCCAATTCAGCGTTAAACTAAAGTTAGACCTGTCTAAACTAAATAACCCGATCTTTTCCAAAACCACACCTTGCTTCTTCCTAGACCAAACTAAACCAACCAATCTCATACCTGATATGCCCATCTTCACCTCTAAAGCTAGCCAATTAACCAAAAACCAAATAACCAAACCACTTTCCTTTATCATTCTAAGGTGGGGGCATATCCCTTCCAAATATTCACCTTTCTGAAATGGGGGCATCTTTCTCCCAAAGATCAGCACTTTTATATCAGGCTGACCCTTCACAGGTTCAAGACATTAGATCATTGCATAATCATTTAGCATTTTTGCATTAAATATGATCATCACTTTTCATTCCTACCAAAAAGGACCACTACTATTCCTACCAGGTAGGATAGTTATCTTTACCATTCCTACTAGACATGATGATTATCTCTTATTGATCCTACTAGACAGGATCATCACTTTCATTCTTACCAAAAAGGACCACTATTGTTCCTACCAGACAGGATCATCACTTTTCATTCCTACCAGAAAGGAACACTACTGTTCCTACTAGATAGGACAATTATCTTTACCATTCCTACTAGACAGGATGGTCATCTCTTCTTGATCCTACCAAACAAGATCATCACTTTTCATTCCTACCAGACAGGAATTGCTGTTTTCCTCCTAATGCTCCCAAATATACCGAGGGCATCCACTTCGCTTTCAAATATACCAGAGGCATCCTTATCAGAATTTCCTTTTCGCTTTCAAATATACCGGGGGCATCCTCTTTATTTCACAATTATCAGAATTTCCTACTGCTTCCAAATATACAGGAGCATCCACTTTGCTTCCAAATATACCGGGGGCATCCTCTTTGCTTCCAAATATACTGGGGGCATCCACTTTACTTCCAAATATATTAGGAGCATCCTCTTTATTTCACACTTATCAAAATTTCCTCGATGCTTCCAAATATACCGGGAGCATCCTCTTCGCTTCCAAATATATGGGGGGCATCCTTTTCATTTCACAATTATCAGAATTTCCTGCTACTTCAAAATATACTGGGAGCATCCCCTTCGCTTCCAAATATACCAGGGCATCCTCGCTGCTTCCAAATATACTGGGGGCATCCTCTTCGCTTCCAAATATACTGGGGGCATCCTCTTCACTTCTAAATATATCAGGAGCATCCTCTTCATTTGACACTTATCAAAATTTCCTCGACGCTTCCAAATATACCGAGGGCATCCACTTTGCTTCTAAATATACTGAGGGTATCCTTTTCATTCCAACCACTCTTAAATATACAGAGGGCAACCTATTCATTCCAATAACTCCCAAATATACCGGGGGCATCCTTTTCAATTTCCACCACTCCCAAATATACTGGGGGCATTCTCTTTATTTCAACTACTCCCAAATATACTGGGGGCATCCTCTTCTTTCCACCTACTCCCAAATATATCGGGGTCATCCTCTTTAATTCCAATCACTCCTAAATATACTAGAGGCATCCTCTTCATTCCAACCACTCCTAAATATACCGAGGGCAACCTATTCATTCCCACCACTCCCAAATATACTAGGGGCATTCTCTTCATTTCAACTACTCCCAAATATACCGGGGGCATCCTCTTCAATTCCAACCACTCCCAAATATATCGGAGGCATCCTCTTCATTCCAACCACTCCCAAATATACCGAGGGCAACCTATTCATTCCAACTACTCCCAAATATACTGGGGGCATTCTATTCATTTCAACCACTCCTAAATATTCCAGGGGCAACCTATTCATTCCAACCACTCACAAATATACCGGGGGCAACTTATTCATTCCAACCACTCCCAAATATACTGGGGGTATCCTATTCATTCCAACCACTCCCAAATATACCGGGGGCATCCTCTTCATTCCAACCACTCCTAAATATACTGGGGGGCATCCTCTTCATCCTTAAATTCACTGTCATTAGAATCACCTTTTAGACAAAGACAATTCTGATAAGGGGGCAGTTGTGAACCCTTAATCTTGCACCTTCTAGTATGCATTTGACCCTTAAAAGTACTTGGGCTTGGTAAACAAACCTTTAAAAGCTGAAAACTCTCAAAATGGAAAAAATAAAATATTTCTTTTTGGCATTTAAACCCTTTCAAATCATCTCGGACTAAGTAACGAGTATAACACAACTAGAATCATGTAAAACGGGTGAGAAACGAGCAAGAACGGGCGAAACAGGCGAAAGTAGGGCCTGTTGCCGCTAAGGCTTGCGGCACTACCGCAAAGCCCTTTGCGGAACCACAAAGGGCTGTGCGGTACTACCATAAAGACCTCTGTGGCACTGTAAAGCCCTCTGTAGCAACTCTGATGAAATTTTGATTTTTTGCAATCCCACATCATATTTGAACAATTTCTATGCTCCAAACCTCCTCTTATATATAGAGGGCCTCCCCACACTTTAAAATAACAACTTCGAGAGCTTGAAAAGCATTACTTCAAGCAAAATGCTTTGCATTTGCTCCTTGCTTTGCAAAGCGAGTTGGGGGGTTTCTCCTTGATTCCTACCCGACTAATTTAAGGCTTTTCGCCGCTCGCCCGTTCGAGGCAAGTCTCTTGCCTAAGGCTCATGTCCGCCACCCAAGGCTAGCCGCCACCCGTCGTTTGAGGCCAGCCGCTACCTGCCATCCAATGCTAGCCTCCACCTACTGTCTGCCATGCTATGCTAGCCGCCGTCCACCAAAGCTAGCCGCTGCCTGCCATCCAAAGCTAGCCGCCGCCCGCCATCCGAGGTAAGCTTCTTTTTCCTTTCTATTTGGTTTAAATTTCATTGCATCTTTTAGTTAGTTAATTAAATTGAACTATCTAGGTTGCTAGCTAATCAACTTGGTAGTTAATTAGGTTAATTAATTAACTCAACCCTCTTTTAATTAATCAATCAAAACATGATAAAGTGGCTAGGCTAAACTAACCTTTCGCAAGAAGGGAGAACTGCGTGGGTTCTGATTCCCATTCAAAGGGATACGTAGGCGTGCTTGGTTCAGGCATCGAATCCAATTAAAATTAATCAATTATCCCCCTATCACCTTCTTCACTTACTTGTGTTTGTTTATTTGCTTTATTATTAGCATTAGTTGGGAGAATGTGTGACTTCCCTAGAACCCATAAGGGCTAGAGGAGATATCCCTTAAGTTTGGATTTCATTATAATATTAACTCTCTTTTATTTTGAATTCTAATTGTGTATAAACTTTGTAGATTGAATGTTCATGTATATTATAAATTGTTCATGCATTTTAGTTTGTTCATGAAAAATATTTTAAGTCACTTTTATATTATTTGGCCAAACTTATTTTGTTAAATTAAACCGAAAACCTAGTTCCTGAATCCTCTTTGGTTTCGAGGCTAGTGATCTTTTTCCTTTGGGTAATAATTGGAGTCAAATGGGTTTTTTTCTTATATTTTTCCAAATAAAAATAAATTAAGGTGGCGACTCCTAAAAATAATTTTTAGATCTATTAAAGATAAGTCCGAGGGCTTCCTCTTGAGTTCTTTCCCAAATAAGCATTTCAATTTCCTTTAGCGGATCAGACCGGTGCTCGGGTAAGGCCTCACAACCCCTTATTCTTTATTTGCTTTGATGAGATTATTTATATTTTATCTTATTTTATTTATGCATAATTGTGTTGTTTCTTTTATACTAATCTCTTTTTTAATCTATGGATTCTTGTAATTAGTTGAGGAATGTGTGCTTTTCTTAGTATCCATAAGGGCTAGCGAAAAGATCCTCTTTTTTATTTGTTTTCAATCCATTTTGTTTGTAATAATTCTTAAATAGCTTTTACTTTGTTTATTACTTTATGACTATCATGCATAGCATGGATACTATTGCTCAAGCATTATCTTTATTTCTGTTCATGAAATTTTTTTAAAGTTATTTTGTATTAAAATTGCTAAACTAATTTTGTTATAATAAACTAAAAGCATAGTCCTTGAATCCTCTTTGGTTTCAAGGCTAGTGATATTTTCTTTTGGGATATTAATCGGAGTCAATTTGGGTTTTTCCCTTAATCTTTTTCCCAAGTAAAATAAAATTAAGATGGTGACTCTTTGAAAATCAATTTATCTAAACTTGAGGGTTCCATTATGAGTTCAAACCCAAATAAGTATTTTCATCCCACTTAATAGATTAGACCAGTGTTCGAGTGAGGCCTCATAGCTGACAACTCCATTAGGGACCACTTTCTTTTTAACCAACAAAATAAGAGGACTACTAATTGGTTTAAATCAAATGGGTTTTTTCCTTATATTTTCGCAAATAAAAATAAATTAAGGTGGCAACTCTTAAAAACAATTTTCAAATCTATTAAAGATAAACCCAAGGGCTTCCTCGTGAGTTCTTTCCCAAATGAGCATTTCGATTTCCTTTAGTGGATCAGACCGGTGCTCGGGCGAGGCCTCACAGCCCCTTATTCTTTATTTGCTTTGATGAGATTATTTATATTTTATTTTATTATTTATGCATAATTGTGTTGTTTCTTTTATACTAATCTCTTTTTTAATCTATGGATTCTTGTAATTAGTTGAGGAATGTGTACTTTTCCTAGTACCCATAAGGGCTAGAAAAAAGATCCTCTTTTTTATTTGTTTTCAATCCATTTTGTTTGTAATAATTCTTAAACAGATTTACTTTGTTTATTACTTTATGACTATCATGCATAGCATGGATACTATTGCTCAAGCATTATCTTTATTTCTGTTCATGAAATTTATTTTAAGTTATTTTATATTAAAATTGCTAAACTAATTTTGTTAGAATAAACTAAAAGCATAGTCCTTGAATCCTCTTTGGTTTCAAGGCTAGTGATATTTTCTTTTGGGATATTAATCGGAGTCAATTTGGGTTTTTCCCTTAATTTTTTTCCCAAGTAAAATAAAATTAAGATGGTGACTCTTTGAAAATCAATTTATCTAAACTTGAGGGTTCCATTATGAGTTCAAACCCAAATGAGTATTTTAATCCCACTTAATAGATTAGACCAGTGTTCGAGCGAGGCCTCATAGCTGACAACTCCATTGGGGACCACTTTCTTTTTAACCAACAAAATAAGAGGACTACTAATTGGTTTAAATCAAATGGGTTTTTTCCTTATATTTTCGCAAATAAAAATAAATTAAGGTGGCAACTCCTAAAAACAATTTTCAAATCTATTAAAGATAAGCCCGAGGGCTTCCTCGTGAGTTCTTTCTCAAATGAGCATTTCGATTTCCTTTAGTGGATCGGACTGGTGCTCGGGTGAGACCTCACAGCCCCTTATTCTTTATTTGCTTTGATGAGATTATTTATATTTTATTTTATTATTTATGCATAATTGTGTTGTTTCTTTTATACTAATCTCTTTTTTAATCTATGGATTCTTGTAATTAGTTGAGGAATGTGTACTTTTCCTAGTACCCATAAGGGCTAGTGAAAAGATCCTCTCTTTTATTTGTTTTCAATCCATTTTGTTTGTAATAATTCTTAAACAGATTTTACTTTGTTTATTACTTTATGACTATCATGCATAGCATGGATACTATTGCTCAAGCATTATCTTTATTTCTGTTCATGAAATTTATTTTAAGTTATTTTGTATTAAAATTGCTAAACTAATTTTGTTATAATAAACTAAAAGCATAGTCCCTAAATCCTCTTTGGTTTCGAGGCTAGTGATCTTTTCTTTTGGGATATTAATCGGAGTCAATTTGGATTTTTCCCTTAATCTTTTTCCCAAGTAAAATAAAATTAAGATGGTATCTCTTTCAAAATCAATTTATCTAAACTCGAGAGTTCTATTATGAGTTCAAACCCAAATGAGCATTTTGATCCCACTTAACAAATTGGATCAGTGTTTGAGCGAGGCCTCACAGCTGACAACTTCATTGGGGACCACTTTCTTTTTAACCAACGAAATAAGAGGACCACTAATTGGTTTAAATCAAAGTTTGGCACTTTTGATATAGAAATGACTTTCATGCATCATTTGCATTGGCTCATTGCCTTTCAACTTGGATTTCTTAGGAAAATAATAGATAGAAAGTAACATTGAGTAGGTAACCCTCCTTGGGTCTATTCACTGATAATGAAATCATCCATCCTGTGATGAATCCTTTGATCATTTAAAAGGTGTAATGAGTATGCAGGTACTGTTGGTCCCATGCGAGCCTTCTTGACTCATATGTAGTTAGGTATATTACTGCTCTAGTATGACCGGTACCCTATACAAGCCACCTTTACCCTCTCATATAATGAACCTAGATCTTGACCTTAGGTTGTATGTACCACAATCAAAGGCTTGTGTAATTGCATCTTCATAAAATATTTTTTTCAATGCATATTAGGCATCCATCATGTACAATAAAACATGTATTCATCTCAAGTCTAGGTCAAACTTTGAATCAAATAAGGGTCAAACACTTTTACTTCCGTCAAACACTTCCCTTATAAACACTCTCACATCTCTATCCCTATCACCTTCACCCTTATAATCCTAAAAGGTCTACCCCTAGAACTCTCATCCAAATACCAATATGTGAACCTCAAATTTTGACCTAAATACTTTAACCACACACCTTAAAGCACCTCACCCTTACCTTTAACCTTACATGCCATTAACATGAAAGTACCTCACCATAACCTCTCACTTTCACTCTAAACCATCTCACCTCCATCCAAACACATTTACACCCAAACCTATGGTCCATCTCAACCTATGGTCAAAAACTCAAACCTGTGTTAAACACATGGTAAAAATAAACCCAACCATGGTACCTTTATTTGCACCTAAAATTTAACATAGCTTTCATCCCTACAATTCTTATCCAAGCTAAACACTGACTTAGCCTCATCCTAATCCTCAATCCCTTCTTAAGCTAAATATTGACATAGCTTCATCCTCACTCATAACCCTTTCCCAAGCTAACCACTGACCTGGCTTTCATCCTTCATAATTCTTACCTAAGTTAAACATTGACCTAGCTTTCATCCTTCACAATTCTTACCCAAATTAAACACTGACCTAGCTTTCATCCTTCATAATTCTTACCTAAGCTAAACATTGACCTAGCTTTCATTCTTCACAATTCTTACCTAAGCTAAATGTTGACCTAGCTTTCATCCTTCATAATTCTTACCTAAGCTAAACACTAACCTAGCTTCATTCTTAACCATGGTCTTGACCCAAGCTAAACACTAACTTAGCTTCATCTTTTATGGTACTATCCAAACCCATGGCCCATTTAAGCCTATGGTCTAGGCCAATCAAACTTATTATCCAACTATCACCAAACCCATGGTTCACCCAACATCCAAATCCATGGTACATATATAACCCAATTGCAAAACCTATGGTCCCTCCATCCTTAAGCCCATACTAAACTATCCATAAATTTTAATCCCAATTACTCAAGGCTAAACTTTGACCTAGCCTTCCTAACTAAACTTTAGCTACTTAAAGCTAAAATTTGACCTAGCTACTTATAGTTACTCAAAGCTAAAATCCACCCTAACCACTTAAAGTAAAATCTTTATTCAAGCTAAAATTTGACTTAGCTCCCTTAGCTATCTACAAACTTAGCTAATATCAGACACCTTTACCCTCAACTTTACACATACCCTGTCAACCTAACCACAAGACACCATCATCCATTACCATTAAAACTAAGGTTCTTGGTTTGTCATACCCCACCATAACCATTTGATACTGGCCCAACTCCATTTCCCATTCAAAGATTGTTAAGCTATTTATTGGATTCTACAAAGATGTTATAGATAAGCTTCTAGCCAAGCTATTAGAGTAATATGAAGAGATGTTCAAGAGACAAAATGGCCCAAATTCAGGCTTAATTGCAAGCCCAAAAGGAGGCCATACTAAATGATGTCAAGGACATGCTAAGCTGGGCTGGCATAAACCAAACCCCAAATCCCACTCTCCAAAATCCACTCAACTTGGACTAAAATACGACATTGGTTCAGGCGCACGCTTCTTATTCCTCTAAGTCAACCTCTGAAATCATACCTTAGTGTTTGTGGCATATTTGCAAGTTTTTATTCGTGTTAAATTAAGCATTTTGTGTTTAATTCATGTCATATAGGTTAGATTGCGTTATTTTATTCCCTTTTTAGGTTTGAGGAAGGGTAGTCTTGTTTTGCAAAAATTTAGAGTGAAAATGGAATATTCAGTGGAATGTTGCATGGCACAGAAGGAGGAATGTCATCGCGGTAGCCCCAGCACCTCACAGGAGCAGCCTTGCCTCCAGTGCACCAAACCAAGATCCCAGTGCCATGCAGTAGGAAGACATTTACTGCCTGCCTATCCCAGTAAGCTTCCCCAACACCTCGCAACTAGGATCCTAATGCACACAGCAGCTCGCCTCCTGTGATCTAGCAGCCCCAGCGCCATGCCACCTTCCTCAGTGCCTGGCAATAGTGTGTTGTCTACTTGCCCACTTGCTCAATAGTTCCCCAGCACCTAGCTACAGACCCCGGTGTCTGCTGCATCAACTATGAGCAGATATTAAAGAATCTCTAAGATTTTCAAGGATTTTCAACCCTAAATTATTTTAGGAAAGTAGAAACTAAAGAAGAAGTTTTGTGGTTTTAAATAGGGTCATTTTGAGGAAGAGGAGGATATGATTTTAGAGTGGATGGTATCTTTTTTCCAATTTGCTATTTTCTTAATGTTAGTTTTGAGATTTCTACACTTAGATTATAATTTTGTACTTGGGGAATTCATTTGTGAAGATTCAAGAGATTAAATCAGATTAAACAGATTGATTAACATGGTTTAATTCTCATTTATAATTCTTTTGAATTATTGAATTGATAGAATTGATTTGATGAATTCTTTTGATTATAATAAGATTATGATCCCATGAGCTAATTTCATTCTTGTCTAGGGTTTGTATGATGTGTTCATGATATGGAATTGAATGTAATCTCATTTGATTATTTTTATCATCCCTAATTGAATTGATTAATTGTTATTGAATAATTGCTTAGCCACCAATTGATCGACTTAGGTTTTGAATGAAGGAACGAGAGTTGAAGTTCAATTCTGGATTTCATTCCTTTAGGATCTTAAAATGAATTAGAAATATAAGTTTTAAGATTATGCTTTAGTTTTTGATATATGATTTGATAGAAAGATTTCTATGAATGTGATTGCTAATAGATCGATTTTTATTTTATGAGTTGTTAGAAACTAAGGTTTTAAGCATAATCAAATGGGTATATTCATGGACATATATGATTGATAAACTGAATACAAACCCTAGGTATCCTTCATTCATTACATTTAAAACTATAGCATTTTAATCCACATTTATTTTTAATTTCCTACTTTGTAATTATTTCTTTTTAAAATCAAATCATTCAAATTCTTTTCATTTAATTTGGTTTAAATTGTTACAAATATTTTCATTTGCAATTCCTTGAGAGATATGACCTTGGGTGCTTCCAATATACTACAATTGCCCCGTATACTTGTGGGTCGCTTTTGGATAGCATATTTTGAGGCGAACAAGTTCTTGGCACCGTTGTCGACAATTTGTAATAGCAAATATGTTTGTTTCATTGTAATTATTTTTGTTTCTAGTTTTTATTTACATTTGTTTTTTTTTTCAAGATTTTTATGCAAGGGAGAAGATCGTTAGAAGAAGAGCTTGCCCCTTTTATTGATAATGTTCACAGGTTAGGTGGAGAAAGAAGAAGACTGGAGCCAAACAGGGACCAAGTTGATCCAATCGATCAGGAGAATCTAAAGATAGCAGATCAAGAGGAATAGCCACACATCATAGCATAAGAAAGAAGGCTTATAAAGGATTATGCCAGGCTAATCATAGGCACCGCAACATCTTACATTAGACTTAATGTGGCTGCCAGAAATTATGAATTGAAGAACATCCATTACAATATGCTTCCATCCTTTTATGGAGTGCCAAATGAAGATCCCCTCAATTTCATTAGGGAATTCTACTCCACCATATAGACCTTTTCTTTACAAGGTCTAATTGAAGATTAGTTGAGGATGAGATGCTTTCCTTACACCTTGAAGGACAAAGCTGAATCTTGGTTGATGACACTTACTCCCGATTCATTGACCACATGGGCGAAGGTGTATAATAAATTCATAGGAAAGTTCTACTCTCATCAAAAGACAGCTGATTTGAGATCGAAGATTGCGACCTTCACACAAATGGAAGGAGAACCTTTTCATGAGGCATGGGAAAGGTTCAAGATGTTGCAAATTCAGTGCCCCCATCGTCACTATCCATTGAAATTGCTCAATCAGTTCTTTTATGATGGGCTCACACTCCAAAGCCAAAGTATAGTGGATAATGCAGCTACAGAGGCAATGGGAGAGATCACTGCTGAGGAAACTTATGACCTTTTTGAGATGCTTGGTGCTAATTCTTAGCAGAAAAGTGTAAGGCGAAGAAGAGTGGGAGTTTAAGAAGGAGCTCCTAGTAAGGATGTGGCTATGCAAATAGTTGAACTCACTCGATAAATCAAACTTTTATCCATGAAGGGAAACACACCATCATAGCAACAAGAGGTATGTGGAGTTTGTGGCATTTTTTGTCATGGTGCTAATGTTTACCCCTCTAGTTTTGATGTTTATATAGATGAACCAGAGCAAGCACAAGCTTTGGATGGTTTCCAACAAAGTCAAGGAATGACCCATATTCTAATGCTTACAACTAAGGTTGGAGAAACCATCCAAACTTTTCCTGGAGAAACAATAACCAACAGCAGTAGCCTCAGTTTCAAATGATGCAAAGAGGCCAACCATTCCAAGGAGAATCATCAAACCTATAACAGTAAAATAAGCCATCTTTGGTGGATAGCTTGAATGCTTTCATTCAAGCTAGCACTAAAAATCAGAAGGCTAACAATAGGAGGTTTGATTCATTGGAGGCTTTAGTAAGAAAGGTGGAGACTCAAGTTGGGCAAATTGCAAGTCATGTGCAATCAAACCAACAAGGGAAACTCCCTAGTCAACTGGAGCAATCTAAGGCCATCACGATCCTTAGAAGTGCTAAGATTATTAATAATGCTATTGGTACTAATCTTGATAATGCAAGTGATGATCATAGTGAGATAAAAAGGGAAAAGAGTATAAATGAGCCTGTTAGAATTCTAGAGGAATAAGAGAAAGTGAAGGGGACTTCTTCTTCTTCAAAGTTGCACAAGGCAGATGATCCATATAGACCACCTATTCCATTTTTGAGTCATCTCAAGAATGGTAAGCAGGATAAGCAATTTGATGAGTTGTTCAAAATGCTATCCAAGGTAAGTGTTAATTTGCCTTTACTTGATGTGATAAAAAATGTGCCTTCTTATGCAAAATTTTTCAAAGAGTTGAATTCTAAGAAAAGGAGGTTGGAAATGAAAGAAAGAGTTGTTGTGTCTGAGGTAACTAATGCTATACTCTAGCATAAATTACTTCCTAAAGCTAAAGATCCTAGTAGTTTTGTTATTGATATTAGTATGGGCAATGGTAAGAAGGCTAAAGGTATGTTAGATTTAGGTGCAAGTATTAATTTGATGCCATATGCCTTGCTTGTGCAATTAAATTTAGGAGAATTAAGACCCACTAAAATGTGTTTGCAACTAGCTGATCGGTCTTTAAGAATTCCTAGGGGAATTATAGAAGATGTGCTAGTGCAAGATGGAAGGTTGATTGTACCTATTGATTTTGTGGTATTGGACATGGGTGATGAGTTGTCAATAGGTCAGAATTGCATATTTTGTTAGGAAGACCTTTCATGGCAACAATAAATACTTTAATTAATGTTAAGAATGGAAAGTTAACCATGATCGTTTTGGGTTAAACTGTTGAGTTTTCTATTTTTAACAATCTTACTGTTTTGACCACATCATTATATGAAGAGTGCTCCTTTATTGATTATATAGACACTATTGTTCAACAAATTTTCTTACAGGATACTTTTGAGGATAAGCTGGAAATCACCCTTACACTTGAAAAAGAAGCTGAAATCTATTTTCTAGAAGTAGTAAGTACGATTGAGTGCCTAAATGATGTGGAAGTAGAGGAGTTAGGAGAGAAGAAGCTTGTTGAGCTTCTATTGATCCAAAATAGGGAGAAAGAATCCTCACCAACCTTAGAACTTAAGGAGCTACCTAAGCACCTAAAGTATGTATATTTAAGTGATGGAGAGAATTTGCCTGTGATTATTTTAGCATTATTGAGCGAAAAGGAAGAGGAGAGATTAGTGAATGAGCTGAAAAGGTTGAATAAGGCAATAGGTTGGGGGTTGAGTGACTTCAAGGGAATTAGTCCCTCTATGTGTATGCATAGAATCATTTTAGAAGAAGATGCTAAACCTAAAAGGGACATGTAGAGAAGCTTGAACCCTAACATAAGTAAGGTAGTGAAGAAGGAAGTGCTAAAATTGCTTAATGAGAGAGTGATCTATCCTATTGCGGATAGTGATTGGGTTAGTCCTGTTCATGTGGTTCTTAAGAAAATAGGAATCACAGTGGTAAAAAATGCAAACAATGAGTTAGTCCCAACTAGGACGGTCACTGGGTGGCATATGTGCATTGATTATAGGAAATTGAACAATGCCACCAAGAAGGATCACTTTCCCTTACCTTTTATAAATCAAATGTTAGATAAGCTTATTGGACACTCTTATTACTATTTTCTTAATGGACTTTCAGGTTATTATCAAGTGGCAATAGCACTAGAGGATCAGGCCAAAACTACTTTTATGTGTCTTTACGACAGATGCCTTTTGGGCTATGCAATGCTCTAGCAACTTTTTAGTGATGCATGATGTTAGTGTTTTTTGACATGATAAATGATTTAATTGAGGTATTTATGGATAACTTTTCTATTTTTGGTAATTCATTTGATGATTGTCTCAATAAATTAGTGCTTGTGCTTGAAAGGTGTATTGAGTGCAATCTTACTTTGAGTTAGGAGAAAAGTCATTTCATGGTGACTCATGGCATTGTTTTGGGTCACATTGTGTCAAGTAAGGGTATAGAGGTTGATAAGGCCAAAGTGGACTTAATTACAAACCTACACCCTCCTACATCTATTAATGGCATAAGAAGTTTTTTAGGGCATGCAGGTTTTTATAGGAGGTTTATTAAGTTCTTTTCTAAGTTAAGTCAACCTTTTTGTAGGTTACTAGGAAAAGATGTTCCTTTTGATTTTGATGATCATTACATGCAAGCCTTTAATACCTTGAAAGAGAAGCTCACCACTGTACCTATCATAGTTGTCCATGATTGGTCTTTACCTTTTGAGATCATGTGTGATGCATCTAATCATACATTAGGGGCTATTTTGGGACAAAGGGTTGACAAGTTTTTGAGAGTCATATATTATGATAGTTTCACCCTTAATGATGCCCAAGTGAATTACACCACAACTAATAAGGAAATATTAGCTATTGTTTTTATTAGATAAGTTTAGGGCATATTTGATTGGGTATAAAGTGATTGTGCATTTTGATCATGCTGCTTTAATGTATCTTTTGTCTAAACAACATGTTAAAACGCGCTTAATTAGGCGGGTGTTACTTTTGTAAGAGTTTGATTGTGAAATTCAAGATAAAAGGGGTAGTGAAAATGTTGTGGCAGATCACTTGTCTAGGTTACCCTTTTTGAATGAAAATGAACTTGCATTGAGTGATGTTCATAAAGATTTGGAGTCATTTCCTGATGAATAGTTGTTTGTGGTATCATAAGTCCCATGGTTTGCTGACATTACTAATTATCTTATTTGTGGTGTTTTGTGAATTGATTTGACTTATCAAGAAAAGAAAAGCTTTTTACATGTTTGCAAATATTATTTTTGGGATGAGCCTTACTTGTTTACAATTTGCAAAGATAAGATTATCCACAGGTGTGTTCCTGATGATGAGCAGCTGAGTGTTCTTAGATTTTGCCATGATCTCAGGTGTGGTGGTCACTTTAGAGGAAAAAAGACAACTGAGAAAGTCCTTCAAAGTGGTTTGTTTTGGCCTACTCTTTTTAAAGTTGCTCATGTTTATTGTAAACAATGTAATAGATGCCAAAGAGTAGGTAATATTGGTAAGAGGAATGAGATGCCCCTAGCTAATTATATTGTTGTTGAAATTTTTGATGTATGGGGCATTGATTTCATAGGACCCTTCCCCATTTCCTTTGGTTATCAATACATTTTAGTAGCTGTGGATTATGTTTCTAAATGGGTGGAAGCAATTCCTACCCAAACTAATGATGCTAATGTTGTTGTGAAATTTGTTAAAGAATTTATTCTTAACAGGTATGGCACACTAAGGGTGATTGTTAGTGATGGGAAAATCCATTTTTGCAATAAGCTTTTTGAGAAGCTAATGAATAAGTCGGGAGTTAAGCATAAAGTGGCAATCCCTTATCATCCACAAACTTTAGGGCAGGTAGAGACATCCAACAAGCAAATTAAGGGAATTTTGGAGAAGATGGTGAATTTGTCTAGAAAGGATTAGGCAATTCGCCTTAATGATGCATTGTGGGCTTATAGGATAGCATATAAGACTCTGTTAAGGATGACCCCATTTGGGTTGGTGTTTGTCAAGGCTTGCCATTTACTAGTCGAATTGGAACACAAGGCATATTAGGCTATCAACACATTAAATCTCAACTTGGAGAAAGTAAAGGAGAATAGGATGCTGCAAATGTCAGAATTGGATGAGCTATGAAATGAAGCCTATGAGAGCTCTCAAATTTACAAGGAAAGAACTAAGGCTTTGCATGACAAGAACCTTGTTTGAAAAACCCTTGAACTAGGTATGAAAGTCTTACTCTTCAACTCACGGCTGTGCCTATTTCTAAGTAAACTCAAAACCCGCTGGAGTGGTCCATTTCTTATTAATATGGCATTTCCCTTTAGAGCTGCCGAATTGTTTAACTCTTATGCAAATGAGACTTTTCAAGTCAATAGTTAGAGAGCTAAGCCATATTATGAAGGTGTGGAAGAGTTTAAGGAAATTTAGAGCATTTTGATCGAGGACCCTTAACTTTCACAACGTCCAGCTCAGAAAATGTTAAAGAAGCACTCATTGGGAGGCAACCCAAGTTAGTTACTTTGATTTATTTATTTTGAAAATCCTAGTGTGTGTGTGTGTGTGTGTGTGTATATATATATATATATATATATATATATATATATAATCAGTTTAAAAGTTTTTGTTTTGTTCTTTTTAGTATTTGTTTTTTGTCGTTTTTTAGTTCAGGTTTATGCATTGGTTGAGATTTTTGTAGTAATCTGGTGTTAGGAGATGTGCAGCAAAGGTTTAAGAGTTATGAGAATTTAGTTAGTGCAAAAAGGGATGCCAACTTAAAATGTCAGAGCAACAATTCGTGTCGCGTGCATAGAAGCAACCATGGAGCACACAGTAGAAGCTGGCCAGTAGTAGGCCATCAACATGCTCCTAGCAGCACCTCATTGGATTCCTTAGTGCCCATAGTAGCAAATGGCCAACAGCAGGCCATTAGCACACTCCCAGCAGTGCCTCGCAGCGATCTTTGGTGCATGCAGTAGTAGCAGCTACAATAGACAAGCACAGCAGCATCTCGCAATAAGCTGCTAGTGTCTGTAGCAGTTGCTCTCGCCACTAGCAGAGGCCACGGCACATGTAGCATTTTATGAAGGGGCAGTTTTGGGATTTTGGCCATTAACACTTAAACTTAATCCTATAGCTCCAAAAATCTGCTCATTCTGTTACACATTTCTCATTCACAACACTCCTTTTGAACCCTCATTCTCCTTTTCACATAAGCCATCCTTCAAATTCCTTCTTCCTTCCAAATTTCTTTAACAAGATCATTACCCATCTTCCTGATATGATGTAAATATGTATACCTAAACTAATCATTTAATAGTTAATTTTGTGTTTGAATGTATGAATTTTATCTTTAAAGTGGTGCTTTTAATCTTGTTTTTAAGTGTTCTTTAAGTAATCTAGGTAACTCTCAAAGGATCAAGGGTTCTATTCTTGAAAAGGAAGAAGTTTTGCAAGGATTAGCCACCAAACTCGTGCCAACTCATCCCAAGCTATCACAAGTCGTGACAGTAGCCTTCTGTGCTGACTAGTGACAAAGTGTGCTGACTAGTGACAACAGCCTGTGGTGCCGTGTCATCCTCCCCCTATGCCGAGTAGTTACAGCACCCTTTCATTTTGACACCCTTTTCAAAGAGGCACTTCATGGGATACCTTGGGGCTTATAAATACTTAGATTTGGCTTCATTTTGGAGGGGAGACACTATTGTATTAGATAGGAAAAACTTACTTAAATACTTATAAACACCTTATTAGAATTAAGTACTTGGTTTATATCAAGTGTCCTTCCAAAAGGCACTTCAAGTTCAAGAATTGTGCAAGTCATTTCCTAAAGAATAAAGAAGTCTTCATTCATCAATCTTTCTTCCTTTCTTCTATCTTTATTTTACTATTCAATAATGAATGCTTGCATTATTTCTATGTCATATTTTACCATGTACTTAGTCTAATAAGTTGTTAGAATTGCAATGATGAATTAATTTTATGAACTACATTCTTAATATGCATGAATGATTTAGTTTCAATTGAGTGCTTAATTATGTTGTGTATGCTTGATCACCATATATAACTTGTTAATCAATTTATTCACAACAAGAGTTGGGATAACTTGGTGGAAATGCAATTGAAATTACTTAAAGGATAGGAAGGTACCTGGAGACAAGAAATCCACTTTGAGGGATTAAAGAATTGGCATGGAACTTAATGGTTTTTGTTTATCTCTACAATGTCATGAGAGTGCTTATAGACTCTAAATGAAAATACCCTTAATTGAAAACGAGAGTTGCTTTTAAGGACTGATGGTCATATTCTCTAATCATTGCATGTGTTTATATGTTGTTAACTTTTATAGTTCAAAATTAATTTTGAATTGTAATTCTATTATTCATTATTTTTGTTATTAATTAAAGTAACAATAAAACTTTAGTATTTTAGATTAGATAGAATTAATCAATATCTTTTGTTTGTTGTTTGCCTATCCATCTTAGTAATTACTCGGTTAATATAAAATTGCTCCAAATTCCCTAGAGTTTGACACCCTATTCACTCTCTACTTAGTCTTAGAGACTAGGGTATTAAATTTGACCCATATCAAATTTTGGCGCCGTTGCCGAGGAAATTGATTAGAATTTTTATTAACTGAGGGTAGTGAAAAGTTGTTTTAGGTTTTTATTTATTTTGTTTTCCAAAATTTTCATTCATAAAAAAAAAAAAAAAAAAAATTTAGACTGAGTTCATGCTGAGTCGTGCCCATAGGACACTACTCGTGATAGAATCCATCCATGCCGAGTCATGCCCTATGGTGCCGACTAGGTACAATTAACAGATTTTTGAAATACTCGAAATTTTGAGTTTTTACACCAATTTTTCTTTTCTTTTCATTCCTAATTTAATTGTAATTTATTTTATTCTTATTTTTGGTCAAAAACTAACTTCTTCAACACTCTTTTCCCAAAACAAATCAATGAAAAGTTGTTTCTTTTCCAAAAAGAATCATACCTCTTCCCAAAATATATGACTTTTCACATCACACTCTTACACACCTATATAACCCTAACCCTTACAACACCACTCCCCTACCCTTTCTTTTCAGATTTTGAAAACACAAATCCTAATATTTAAATAATTCTTTCTTCTATTTAAACATCATTTTCTTCATTCATCATTCACACACGACACTATATTCACTCATAATTGCAGAATTTTTCTATTTTTCTTCTTTATTTTCTAACTACAAGCAAGTATGGGCAAGACCAAAGGATCAACTTCTTCAAGGCCTCAAGAAGAACAACAAGAGGAAGACCTTGAGTCCTCCTTCCCTATTCACTCGTATGAAGAAGGAGCCAAGTTCTTTAAAATCAAACATAGAGAAATTGTATCTTGTAAGTATTTTCCACCCTCTTTAATTCGTGATGTTGGCATTGAGGAAGTATTCAATCAAGTTCTTACTTCTTGTGGTTTGAAAAAGCTTGTAAGTATGCAAGAGCATTCCTATGGCAATCTTGTTTGAGTTCTTTAGTACACTTGATATCAATGCTACAAATTCTCAAATTTTGAAATTTAGATTGCTTGGCCAACCTTACCAATTAACTTATAATTTTATGCAAAAAGTTTTTGGTTTTAAAAGGAGTGGTGTTTGTGATATCACTAATGATTTTAATGTTAATGACTTTTGGACATTCTTAACTGATATAGAAACCCCTTTTGAACTTAAAAAGGGGAAAGTGATGTTCATCAAGGATTTGAAATTCTGGATGTTGCATAAAGTCATTGCATGTGTTATTTTTGGTAAAACTAAAACTAATAGAATAACTGTTCAAGAGCTCTTTTTGATGTGGTGTGTTCATAAATCAAAGCAAGTGTGTTGGACATATTGGATTTTTAATCAACTACTTATGTGTGCTACACGTAAGGAGCATCCATTAACATATGGTCATATTGTTACAAGCATTGCTAAGGGGTTTCATATTAATTGCTCAAACTTTCCTTATGTTGTTAAATACTCATATTTCACAAAGCAAGCCTTCGTAAGAGGCGAGGTTGTGGATGCGGATTTTAACCATGTTGCAACTTACACACGATCTTGTTGGAAGGGGTTACGTCACCCCATTTATAATTCAGATGAAGACTCCGATGATGATGTTCCACCACCTAGAGACCCACCACCACCAAGAGCCCAATCAACGGTTCAACTTGCATCACCACCATCATCCTCTACTCATGGAGAAGCAAGTGGCTCCACTCTTAGTGACCACTAACTTTTGGAGGAGATCTTGGCAAACCAAAGGAGCATGCAATGTCAACTTACCGCCTTGGAGGCTAGGAACCAAAGGATGGAGCGCACGCAATATAGTATGGACTATAAATTGCGTAAGTTCTTTAGCTACTCCGGGTATGACATTCCTTCACCACCACCACCCGATGCTCAATGAGGTATGTTTTTCTTCCCTTCTCCATCATCTTTACTTTTCTTCACATTGGGGACAATGTGAATTTCAAGTATGGGGGAGGGATCAAATGATGAAGTTTGAAGCTTTCTATTTATTTTTGTTTTGATGTTTTATTTTGTTTTAATTTTTAATTTTCTGCATTTTTAATAGATTTTACATGTTTGTTATTTTGTTTAGTTTAGTATTTTACAATTTGCATCAAGAATTTTTGTCCTTTTACTTGAGTTTCTCCATGTTATTATATCTTGATTAGGTTTTCTCATTCTATTTTTTAACTAATTTGATGATCATTTTTAATAAATGCCCAATTGGTAAAATTCTTAAGTCTTTTTTTAATATTTGTTATGATCTTGTCTTTTTATCTCACTCTTATTGCTTCTAAAGATTTCTAATTATCTAGTCAATTTTCTAATTTTGCTTAATTGTCAAAATTGATATAAGTTAAGTCTTTGAATTTGCATGATTTAAGTTGCCTAAAGGAAACTATAGCCACAATATGAGTTATGCATTAGTCAATAATGGATGAGGATATTAAAAGAACTATATTTGTTTGCTAATAAAAAAAATAATAAAAAAAATGCATAGTGAGTAAGTTGTGTGCAAATGAGTTTGCTCCTTAGTTGCATTCAATTCGAAAGATATGTATGGTATGCCTATTAAATATGTATATTGAGTAAGTCATGCATTAATGAGTTTGCTCCTTAGTCGCGTTCGATTTGAAAGATGTACCTTATTTAATTGCAATAAAAAAAAGAGAGAAGAATAAGCAAACTATGTGTCTAAAAATGCCACGAGACTTATTGCATTCTTGCGTGTGCTTTCTCTTGTCCCAAAGAAGGCTAATTGAATTTATTGAATTCTCAACTTAATGCATGGAAATTTTGACTAGAAAAGCATGATTAGGTCCTTGACTAAATAATTGAATAACTTTGTTACCAATAAGGATGAGATAATTAGACAAAGCTCAAAATTTATGCTATATGACTTGTCATCCTTTACCATTTTTGGGCACTAAGAACTATATCATCAATATATTGGCCATATACTCCTTAAATATATTTTGAAGATTGTTTAATCAAGATTATTTCATAGTTATCATGGAGAAACTAAGTAATTTCTTTGTCTCTTCCCTCTTTGTTCTTGCTTGAGGGCAAGCAAGGTTTAAGTATGGGGGAATTTGATATGATGCAAATATATATACCTAAACTAATTAATTAATAGTTAATTTTGTGTTTGAATGCATGAATTTTTTCTTTAAAGTGGTGCTTTTAATCTTGTTTTTAAGTGTTCTTTAAGTAATCTAGGTAACTCTCAAAGGATCAAGGGTTCTATGCTTGAAAAGGAAGAAGTTTTGCAAGGATTAGCCAAGAGAAGCCCATGTTGACTCATCCCAGGCTATCATGAGTTGTGACAGTAGCCTTCTGTACTAACTAGTGATAGCAGCCTGTGGTGCTGAGTCATCCTCCCCCTGTGCCGAGTAGTTACAGTACCCTTTTAAGGCACCCTTTCATTTTGACACCCTTTTCAAAGAGACACTTCATGGGACACCTTGGGGCTTATAAATACTTAGATTTGGCTTCATTTTGGAGGGGAGATACTATTGTATTAGATAGGAAAAACTTACTTAAATACTTATAAACACCTTATTAGAATTAAGTACTTGGTTTATATCAAGTGTCCTTCCAAAAGGCACTTCAAGTTCAAGAATTGTGCAAGTCATTTCCTAAAGAATAAAGGAGTCTTCATTCATCAATCTTTCTTCCTTTCTTCTATCTTTATTTTACTATTCAATAATGAATGCTTGTATTATTTCTATGTCATATTTTACCATATACTTAGCCTAATAAGTTGTTAGAATTGCAATGATGAATTAATTTTATGAACTACATTCTTAATATGCATGAATGATTTAGTTTCAATTGAGTGCTTAATTATGTTGTGTATCCTTGATCACCATATATAACTTGTTAATCAATTTATTGACAATGAGAGTTGGGATAACTTGGTGGAAATGCAATTGAAATTACTTAAAGGATAGGAAAGTACTTGGAGACAAGAAATCTACTTTAAGGGGTTAAAGAATTGGCATGAAACTTAATGGTTTTTGTTTATCTCTACAATGTCATGAGAGTGCTTGTAGACTCTAAATGAAAATACCCTTAATTGACAACGAGAGTTGCTTTTAAGGACTGATGGTCATATTCTCTAATCATTGCATGTGTTTATATGTTGTTAACTTTTATAGTTCAAAATTAATTCTAAATTGTAATTCTATTATTCATTATTGTTATTATTAATTAAAGTAACAATAAAACTTTAGTATTTTAGATTAGATAGAATTAATCAATATCTTTTGTTTGTTGTTTACCTATCCATCTTAGTAATTACCTAGTTAATATAAAACTGCTCCAAATTCCTTAGAGTTCGACACCCTACTCACTCTGTACTTAGTCTTAGAGACTAGGGTATTAAATTTGACCCACATCACTTCCCAACATCCAATTTTCTCACATATTTTCTTTTAAATCAAGCAAGTCATGTCTAAGAGAGTCAAGAGTGTGGGAAAGAAAGGTTCTGAGCATAGAGGCAAAGAAAGGAAAGATGTGAAGGATTTGAGAGATGATTATGGAGCTTCATTTTGCATTCTCACAATAGCAGAAGGAGAAAGGTATGAGGCTCTCACTCGGACTAATCATGTTTTTAAACCTTGCCGATACCTTGATTTTGGTGATTTGAAAATGTTGGGTTTAAATGGTGAGATTGAAAGATTCAGTGCAATTTTGGGTTGGGAAGAATTTATAAAGATTGATTATGATGTATACCCTAAGATTGCACTTGAATTTTTTACCTCATATTGTTTAATGGGTGATGATGAAATTTATTTTAGAATCCATGATAAGGAATATATACTTGGGCATGAAAAATTTTGTGAGGTTTTTAGATTTCCTATGGAGGGTGAAGATTGTATGGAGAGTAAGTTTAATGCCAATGAATTTTGGGAGAAATTGACTGGGCTTAAGAATTTTGATACCAACAAGGCTCCCAATGGATTTATTAAAGATCATGCTACTTTCATTTTGCACAAGTTTATGTGCCATGCTATGTTTGGAAAATCAGAGAGTAGTAAAGTCTCACATAAGGAATTGTGTGTTTTATAGTGCTTGGCCAATGGGAAAAAGATTGACACAGCCTATTTGTTAGGTCACACAATGATGGATATGATCACTCACAAGAGGTATAATTTGAATATAGGCCACATTGTTTCCGCAATAGTGCTTTCCTATGATCTTCTTGATTCCATCTCTAAAGAACTGTAACCGCTACCAACATGGAATTTCACTATGGAGTCCTGGATTCCATTCGAGGTGGTTACTGTAGAATGCTATTTGAGGGCACTAGAAACTTAAAAGTGTTGGCGGGATCACTGACTTAAGAACCCACCACCATATTTGCTTTATAGAGGATCTTCTTTGAGTAATCTTGAAACTGAACATGCTACTAAGATAGATTCTCCTGCTATAGAGCCAACAAGTGAGGCGGATGGGTGACGACTAGTCTTGTGCAAACTTGACTTGATGGAAGAACAAAACTAGGCCTGGATGGCTAAGATACACCAAAGGCTTGACAAGGTGGAGCAAGAACAAAAATCTCATTAGCACAAGTTTGCTCAGTTCTGTCAGAAGTCTGGCATTGTATTGGAATCACCCCCTCCTTCGCCATCAGCAGCGGCTAAATAAGGTAACCTTTTTCTCTCAATTGTCAATTTGTAATTTTTAGTTTTTAGTTTTAAAATATGAAAATTTACATGCATTTCCACATTAAGGGCAATGTGGAGTTTAAGTGTAGGGGGGAGTAATTTCTTTGTTTCATTGTTAATTTATGCACTGTTTTGTGTAATGTTATGCATACTGTAAGTAAATCCCTTTGTTTTGTCCTCTTTTATTGAAGTTTACTTGGTTGTTTACTTAGTTTGGCACAAGGTGTTAATTTTGGTTTTAAAATTTAAATGTGGCCAATGATATAATAAGATTGTGTTTGAATTAGATTATATTTAATCACTATAGATATTAAATTCTTTTTACCCTTAATCATAGCTTTGAAATTGAGTTGATATTTTTTAATTTTGCTTGAATTATTTTAAGAGGTTTTTGCATGCTGCACTTAGAGAGGGCTTATGTAACATGCTATCTTTAAGTAATTTTGCCCACTTTAGAACATGCTAGCCAATTAGTCAAAGCAAAATTTTAAGTCCACTTAGGGAAGGAAGAAATGATTAGGGCATTTCTTTGTTTAACAAAATCCTTATAACCACCTGTTTTAAATGTTTACCCCTTGTTCACTCTTTGAAACAAATAAATGCATTAACATGCATATTTTAAACTTGAGTTTCTTTATTTAATTAAACCACATTGTCACTACCCTTGTGTTTTCTTTGAGTAGTGATGCAAAGTTGGTGAAGATAGTAACCTCTTTAAAAAAAAAAAAAATATTGTTTACAATTGAGTGGAGTGATGGAAAATTAATAGAACTTTTGCACAAACATAAGTGTGAGGGAAATAAAAAAAAAAGAAAATTAAAATAAATAAAAAAATATTGCTGCATTGTTAAAAAGGAAGAGTGGCAACTGTTGAGGTTCATTTGTGTTTTGTTTGGCATCATTTTCAAAGAAAATTTGTGTTCATGTTAACTTGTTTCTTGATTAGCCCATTATCCTTTAAATCCCATTACAACCTTAATAAAGACCTTTTGATCTTTTTAAACCTTTGTGGACTTCATTAGATGAAATTGGTTAGTGAGCCTATGAGGTGGATGAACATGCTTGGATATGAATCCTTTGAATAGAAATTCTCATTTATAATAGTGAGTGTATATGCCTATCATGAAGTGCAATAAGTTTTCTTCTTGGTAATCCTTGCAAAGATTTGATTGATACTTAGTGGATTTGTGGTGATTTTGGGTAAATTGTGTTGAGTATTCAGCAATTGTTGCTACACTCTTATTCAAACATTTATCTTTTAAGGCACATTATGTTTTCTTAAGTATATAAGGTTCTTGCTGTTAAGTAAAATTATTGAGTATGGTTTTGCTTGAGGATAAGCAAAAGGGTAAGTGTGGGGGAAGTTGTTTGTCACATATTTGCATGTTTTTATTCATGTTAAATTAAGCATTTTGTGTTTAATTTGTGTCATATAGGTTAGATTGTGTGATTTTATTCCCTTTTTAGGTTTGATGAAGGTTAGTCTTGTTTTTCAAAAATTTAGAGCGAAAATGGAATATTTGGCAGAATGTCGCACGGCATGGCAGGAGGAATGTCATTGCGGTAGCCCTAGCACCTCATAGGAGCAACCTTGCATCAAGTGCATGCAGCCAAGATCCCAGCGCCACGTAACAGGAAGACATCTACTGCCTATCTATCTCAGCAAGTTTCCCCAGCGCCTTGCAATCAGGATCTCAGCTCATGCAGTAGCTCGCCAACTGTGATCCAACTGTCCCAGCACCCTTCCTTAGTGCCCTGCAACAACGTGCTGTCTAATTGTCCACTTGCCTAGCAGTTCCTCAGTGCCTAGTTGGAGGACCTCGGCATCTACTGCATCACTTATGAGCAGATATTGAAGATTCTTTGAGATTTTCAAGGATTTTCTACCCTAAATTATTTTAGGAAAGTAGAAACTAAAGAAGAAGTTTTGTGGTTTTAAATAGGGCCATTTTGAGGAAGAGGAGGATCTGATTTTAGAGTGGATAGTATCTTCTTTTCCAATTTTCTATTTTCTTAATGTTAGTTTTGAGATTTGTACACTTAGATTAGAATTTTGTTTAAGGGAATTCGTTTGTGAAGATTCAAGAGATTGAATTAGATTAAATAGATTGATTAACATGATTTAATTCTCATTTATAATTCTTTTGGATTATTAAATTGATAGAATTGATTTGATGAATTCTTTTGATTATAATAAGATTATGATGATTTCTTTATTTCCCATGAGTTAATTTCATTCTTGTCTAGGGTTTGTATGATGTGTTCATGATATGGAATTGAATATAATCTCATTTAATTATTTTTATCATCCCTAATTGAATTGATTAATTGTTATTGAATAATTGCGTAGCTACCAATTGATTGACTTAGGTTTTGAATGAAGGAACGAGAGTTAAAGTTCATTTTCGGATTTCATTCCTTTAGGATCTTAAAATGAATTAGAATTATAAGTTTTAAGATTATGCTTTAGTTTTTAATATATGATTTGATAGAATGATTTCTATGAATGCGATTACTAATAAATTGATTTTTATTCTCTGAATTATTAGAAACTATGGTTTTAAGCATAATCAAATGGGTATATTCATAAACATATATGATTGATAAACTAAATACAAACCGTAGGCATATTTCATTCATTACATTTAAACCTATTGCATTTTAATCCACATTTATTTTTAATTTCTTGCTTTGCAGTTATTTCTTTTTAAAATCAAATCATTCAAATTCTTTTCATTTAATTTGCTTTAAATTGTTACCAATATTTCCATTTTCAATTCCTTGACAAATACGACCTTGGGTGATTATGATATACTATAATTGCCCCGTATACTTGCGGGTCACTTTTGGATAGTACATTTTGAGGCGCACACTTAACCATCACTTTCCTCATCAGATATCCTAAAAACTGACACAGTCTCCCATCCAACACCTACTAAACCACTACAAATCACCTCATCCCTTATGGATCCTTTCCAAGGCAAGGAAACCATACTTAACCCTAAGCTTAAGATCTTCCTGCCCAAATTGGAAGGCATGAAGAAAAAAATAAAAAGTCTAAAGAAGAAGGAATGCATGATTGATACAAGGTCATTAAGCCTCTTCCCCAATGCCTAGTTACCACCAAAGTTCAAGATGCTGAATTTGGACAAATTTGATGGTACCATCTGCTCTAAGCTCCATTTGAAAATGTATGTAGGGACAATGCATCCACTTAGTCTTAATAATAATCTCCTTACTCAACTCTCTCAATAAACCCTTGCTGCTGCTACTTTGAGATGGTTTATTGACTTAGATGACACCCAAAAGCAGACCTAGAATGGCTTTTGCAAAGTGTTTGTCAAGTAGTACCACTATAACATTGAAATGGATATCACAAGAAAAGACCTAAAAAGCACTAAGCAGCTCCCAAATGAGTCTTTCTCCATATTTCTTATAAGGTGAAGGGCTAAAGCTACTCAAATTGTAAACAGGTTAACCGAGCAAGAACAAGTGGATATCATTGTCAAGAATCTACTCCTGACCTATTGAGCCCACTTGTTAACACAAAACCTATCCACCTTTATAAAAGAATGGTGGAGCCAAATGCAGTGAAAGCAAGGTGGTGGAGTGAAATTTCAAACATCTTAAAATTTCACTTCACCTAATTATGGTCCAAACATCCATTCATGCAATCAATTAATTTGTGTGTAAAACACATATGCATGGAAAGAAGAATGAAGAGTAATCATATTACCTCTTGTAGGTTCCTTCTTTCTTTATCAAAGAGCTTCCTAAGTGTGAAGCCTCTAGATTATCCACACCTAGCTCACCTCCAAGTTCCTTTAGTTTCTTTGGTGTTCTTGAATCCTTCTCTTGGTTGCCTAATTTTGATTCAACATTTTCCCTAAAAAACCTTTAGGAAGATAAGGTTTTTCTTTTATTATTTTGGACTAAACTCATTTTCAAATTGCTAGCAATTTCGTTCTTTCACAAAAAACTAAGAAAAAGAATTGGAGATTAAAAGAAAACTTCAAGAAACTATTTCTTCTTTTCTTTTTCTCTCAACTTCTTTCTCTTCAAAATTGCTACAGCTTCAAAAATGATGTTCACTCATGTTAGGAACATAAAAACTGATAGCTTTTATATTCTTTCCAAGACTTAACCCTTAAGTCTTCATAAATACTTAAATATCTTTTTATATTGTTTTAGCTCATCATTTGGTGAAGAAGCAAAGTTGGACTTTGCTTCTTCAAATGGTGAAATGACTATTTTATCCTTTAGGGGCAAAATGGACATTTCCATTGACTAAAAGATATAATTACAATTTTAATCTTAGTAGAAAATTCTCTAATCCCTAAACTCATCACATGGGCTCATGAATAGTAAATTTTCTCTAACTCCTAAATTGCCTCTTTTCCATATCATATAAGCTTACGTCACATCTCATGTGCTAAGGGTTTTCACTAAGCTTAAAATTGATAAGTCTTTGATTTAGTCCAAATCAATTTCAATTTAATCTTTCTCGTTTTTATCATATATAAATTAAGATTTAATTGAATAGAAACCTCCATAGATTAAACATTAGGACATGCTAGAGTCCTTATAAATTTAATGACATGTTTAATCATTTTACCACTAATCAATTAATTAAACACTTTAATTGATTATTATGGTAAACCTTTTACACTTGGAAGGTGATAACTATTAGGTGTGTAACTTTATAGGTTCATGTCTAATTAGAAATGGGCATGAGAAAACAATTTTCTTTACTAATGTGAAATCCCCACTTCACACTTAGTCCCATAAGTCGTGAGTGATAGCTAGCATTCCATATCATGACTACCTAATTAGAAATGAAGGTTTATAGTTGATAACTTTAAACATCACATAGTCCATCGATCATAAATTATTATGGACTAAAATCCCTTCATTAAAAGATCCCAATCTCGGCTAGGGTAATAGTTTATGTCAAACCCTAATGTGCCTTAATTCTATGTCCTTATCTCGGTTCTAATTCTTAATGAGATTAGATTTCTACTAGAAACTCTTTCTAGTGAATTTGTCTGTCCTGGCTAGGAGCTTTAGTTATCAATAATAGCCTAGATGGCATAGGATCTTAACCTCGTTTACTCGAGGCAATGAATTCTATCTTGGCGATCACTTACCTCCACACATAACAAATTAGAATTATCACATGTTATATATCTGTACATGAATAGTACGTATACATAAGCAGTAATAAATTCTAACCACTTATATATGAGATATAGTATCCCTTAATTTAAAGGATTATATGCACTATTATGACCTAGATGATAAATAATTAACAAGTAGTAAAACCCCATATTATTATCATTTAACATTATAGTTCGACTATTTATCCTATGAATATTTACATGTTTGTATCGACATCATATGTCAAGTAGCATGAGACTTACTGCCTTTATAATCATCCATATCACATATTGATTATAGAAAATGAATAGACGTGATGGTCTTCTAGAATTAATGATGCCCAGTCATTAATCCTATGACCATGAACATATTTAAAAAATTTGTACAAGAGCGATCTGTATCCCATATTCTAAACACTTAAGAATAGATCCTCTTACAAATACTGAAGGACTATATTCAATAATATGAAACCCTTTTCACATTATAAATATATTTATTATGCCAATGGGTATTAATATCTACTATTATATAACTATCATATGGCTCCTAGGGCACATACTGCTATCATTTTAGAGCTTTGGTTGCAATTGCATAAAAAGTTAAGGATTGCATCCAAAACAAATCATTTTAAGTTGAATTCCCCACAATTAACTTGAATAGTGATAAGGAATCTGAACTCGACTCAATCCCACCTTGCCTCAGCCTATGAGGCATGTTGCGGAGTAGTTCAAGTCTAGCTAATCTTACCTATCTAAAGTTGAATCTCAAGTTTAAATCCAAGTCTGAGTCCAAATCTGAGTCAGAGTTTGTCATCATATTTTTTTTTTCTATATTTTTGTCTACTAGGTCAGTCTTTTTTTTGTTATCTTGTAATAAAGTTTTGTTTATAGTAATACATCTACATTTTTCTTTCATTATTTATGCATTAATTTTCTTATCTTCTTTTTTAGTCAGATGAGCTTTAACAAAAAAAAAAAAAGAGAGAGAGAGAAAAACGGCAAGAAAAAGAAAAAGAGAGAAATGAATAAACAATCAAATGCACCACAATTAGTACTTATTACAATTTGAGGTGCCATCAACAATCACACCTAACCCAAGAAGATCAAATGATCAAATAGTTGAAGCATAAAGAGCAAATCAAATGGAGTAATACATTGTACTTTGGTAATCAAATGATGCACCTTAATAAGGGACAATAAGTTCAGAGAAGACTTTTGTCAAACCTAAAACTTAAAAGTCAAAGCCCCTCAAAGTAGTAGCCCAAATCATGGTGGAATATTTTTACTTCAAGCTTGATAAGTTGAAAACTCAAAAGGGCGGCTTAGGCAAAAGTTAGAGTTGAGAGATAGAGAAAGAGAGCGAAAAAGCTCATCTTAGTCATCTTTCCTTATAGTCAAATCATCTTCAATCAATCCTCTTGTCTAATTATCACAACCCAACTTTGGAGATATGATGGTCCCAGAACATAGGGAGGCATAAGGTTACCTATGCCTATAGAACCCACTCATAAACATATAAACATTGCCTAGGATCATACCAAAATCTCATCCATTAACTTGAATAAACAGTAATAAAGGAAATCTTTAACTAGCATAAGAATAGTTAAATAAACTTTGAATACAATCCATAAGAAAGGATTAATTAAGACTCCAAATTGTTTGTCAAATAAATAATGTTTCCAAAGAAATTCCTAAACAAGAACTCCTAGAGCATCTAAAAGTGACACTTCATATCACAATACAACAATAAACTTGGACAAGAAAATTCCCTAAGTGGAGTAGATTACTTGAGCTATCACCTTGTCTCCTTATAATGCTCACCTAGAAACCATATAAGAAGAGGGCTGAGATAGATGATCTCAATGAGTAAACAATACAGCTTATACAATAATGCATATCCCTTAGAAAGGGCTCATAGCACATAACTCATAGTTCATGATTCATAATTCATGATTCATTATTCATGGTTCATTGTTTGCAATTTAGCAAGGTTCACAGGAATCAACCTCATAACACATAACACATAGAGTGAAGGATGCTACATATTCACTTGAACACATAAAGAGGAGGTGGCATCATACCAAATTCCAACTCATATCACATAAGAAGCATGAAGCTGATTAGGCCTCACAGCTAGAACCGCCCCTTTTAGCTAAGGTAGGTACACTACCCATATCCATTGGGTTAAGACCATGTGCATAGGTTCTGATGATTTTCTGCATCAGCACGAGAATTTCTCCATAAAAGGGTTCATAGGTACCATAGTTAGAGCTAATGACAATCACTTGTAACAATAGCATTGAAAAATGCAATCACATGTAACATAATAGCAATAAAAGTTTTCTTATTGAACAAAGGATAAACAATAGTATGGTTCCATAAAGAATGTAAGGTAAGGCAACATTCACAAAGGTTCTTTCTTATCATTGAATAAATAGTAATAGTTTCGGACCAATTGTCCTTTAGCAACCCAAGCTTAACAAAGAATTCATATAATTATAATTTATGATAGAAAGGAACTTGGGTTTCAAGAATCTCAAAGGTTCAAATATCATGATAACTTGTACTTGTAAGATGAACATAAAGTTTACTCACCTTGTGGTTCTTTAGCTCCTAATGCATATAGCCCTTGCACTTCTAACAATCCTCAAGCTCTAACATAATATTATAATTCAATACTTAGCATTAGCTTAACATGATACTATCTTATCCCCTAACTACCCCATGCATATAGATCATTCACATATACTTGGAGTTGCACTTAGAAGTGCACTCATCACTTGCACATAATATGTTGACTTTTAAGTCTTGTATACTTTGCCTTTTTAAGCTCTTATGAAATCACATAGTAATTCATACCAAGACTTTTCTAAAGCCAAACACAATAAATCATAATCTTAATATCAATTCAATTTAACTTTCAACTTGGCACACTTAATACTTTTCATATACATCAACTTAACAAGTAAGCCATGAAAGAGTAATACTTATCTCCTTTGACGGAATCATACAATCAATCCCATAGACAAATTAGGATCATTACTTCACAATTTTCACATCACAAAACCTAATTCACATGTTACTTAATCATTTACATTTATTAATCAAACATGGCAATGTAACAACCCACACCCACCCTAGAAATTTTCGTGACAAATTTGCTTGACTTTAGAACTATCAAAGCTAAGTGTGTGCTTTTATGGGAAGTTGTGTGCTATGTAATTGATGAGTATGTGGCATGATAAATTAATTTTAATAGGCATAATATAAGTTATTATTATGAAATAAATAATTTACATGAAGTGCATTGGCATAAATAATTTATTTTTTATAAAATGAATTTTCATGCAAAAAGATAATTTTTAAGCATAAAATAATTTTATGAGTATTTTAAAATAATTTTTAAATAAATATTTTGGGGAAAATTTTACAGAAAATAATAAGAAAAAAATATTTTTATTTTAATTAAATAATAAGAAAAAAATATTTTTTAATTACCTATAATCAGCCCCTAAATTAAATAAAAAGCCCAAACACCTAAAAATCCATTATACAAAAACCCTCTTAACTTAGCTCATTATGGGTAATCTTGAAAATTACCCAAAATCCTGCATATAAATTCAAAAAATTTAGCCAGTCCTAGTATTCCAGCAGCCACACTCTGTTATTTCAGTATTTTGACAAAAAAATTCTCCCTAAATAATTCTCTCTACCGAAATTCTTAAAAATACTTTCAATTTTGCAATTTCTTGACCGTAATCGTAAGTTTTTCTTTCCCTTCAATTTTCTATCTGATTTCTATGAAATAAATTATAAGAAAATTATTTTGAGCTGAGAATTTACTAATTTATGTAGATTTAATTCAGTTTGGGTGAATTTTTGTAAGATAAATTAATTTCTCTATTAAAATCACTAACCTCTCTACACGATTTTTTCAAAGGTGAATCCTACAACTCAAAATTGGAATTTTCATGCATAAACATTACCAAGGGGGTGATTTTTACATTCTTCTATTCTAAACTAATTTTTGATGTGTTTAGATGAAAAATATTAAATTAAATCATATTTCTACATATTACTGTAATGACCGAAAAGTTTCATAAAACAAGGAAACTCAAAGTTTTCATTTTATAACTTAAAAGTTAGAAAATTCTATGATTATACATACATATGGCTGCCAATTCATGCATGAAAGAATCCTAAACTGATATTTGCTTTATTTGGATGAAAAATAATGATTTAAATCATGTGTTTATATATTACTGTAATGATCAGAAAATATCGGAAAGCTAGAAACTCATGATTTTCACTTTAAATCGTAAACTTGGAATTTTCATGCATGAGATTTGTCCATGGCTGCCACTTGGTGTGTATTAGTGTTATAAACTGATAATTGTTGTGATTGAATGGAAAATAATGGTTTGACTCATATGTTTATGTATTGTTGTAATGGCCGGAAAGTACCGAAAATAAGAAAACTCATGGTTTTTCATCCTAAAATCTAAAGTTGAAAATTTTCATGCATATGGATTTATATATATGCCAATTACTATATATTTATGTTCTAAAATAATTTTTATTTTGATTACATGAAAAATCTTGGTTCAAACCATATTTCTACATATTACTGTAATAGACGGAAAATGCGAGAAGTAAGAAAATTTAGTTTTCTCTTTTAAGGGGCATTTGGCCTACATTGAAATTCTTTTCTCAATGTCTATAATTTTTATGTGATATATTTTAATGATTATTGACATGCATGAATGAATGATAAATAGTTAAATTGCATGTTGGTTGAAGGAATGACTCTAGACAAGGCTAGAGGCAATTTGGTATACTTAAGGTATCTTTACCTTATATTGTAATTAATATGTGAATGTGATTGGATAATATGGAAGTAGGTTGTATGATAACATGACAATGAATTAATGATCTTGAATTGACGAAGAGATTGATTCAATGAATTGGTCATACGAGACAAGCATGGTACTTGAAAGGTTATTTGCTAAGTTGACATATATAGAAATGTTAAGTGTACTAAGATGATTGTTAAAGTGAATTGATGTTAAGATAAGGATATTGTGTTGACTATAGAAAGGTATGGATATGATTGTAATGTGTTTTCATATAGGCCTATAAAGGCTAAGTGTTTGAGACTTTTAAAATCAACATGTATGTGCAAGCAATAAGGTGCACTTATATGTCCAACTTTAAGTGTATGTGAATGTTATATGTGCATAGGATAGTTATAGGATAGGATAGCATCATGATTAAATAAATAATAAATATTGAATTAAATATAATGTTAGAGCTTAAAGAGTTTTAGAGGTTCAAAGGCTATGAGTGCTAGGAGCGAAGGAACCAAAAGGTAAGTAAACACTATGTTCATATTACAAGTGTGAGTAAATATTATGTTTCAAGTAACAAGTGCAAACTATCATGTTTTGTGAAACCTTTATATCTTGAAACCCAGTTTCTTTTCTATTTCAATGATTTCTTTGTATGTTTAGCTTGCCAAAGGACGATTGGTTCAAAACCATTTTTTATTATACAATGATAATACCTTTGCGATTATTGCCCTAACTTATATTTTTTTATGTTACATGTGATTGTATCCTTCAATGCTACTATTACCTTTATATGTTATGAATAATGTTATGAGTTATGTGTGAACATGGCAGCAACCTTTACTTTACATGTTATGAGTTATGCATGGACAAGGCAGCAGCCTTCACTCTATATTATGTTACGATTGGACAAGGCAGCAGCCTTCACTCTATATTATGTTACAAGTGGACAAGGTAGCAGCCTTCACTCTATATTATGTTACTAGTAGACAAGGCAGCAGCCTTCACTCTATATGTTATGAGTTATAAGCTAATTTCTATAAATCTAGTTAAATCGCAAGCCATGAATTATGAATCATAAATTATGAACTATGAGCTATAAAACCTTCTAAGGGATATATGTTATTGTATAAGTCATATTGTTTACTCATTGAGATCATCTATCTCACCCCTTTTCCTTGTGTGGTTCAAGGTGAGCATTATAAGGAGGCAAGGTGATCACTCAAGCTACCTACTCTGCTTGGGAAATTCCCTGTTAAAGTTATAATAATACCATGCTATGATAAGTCTTTAGATGCTCTGGGAGTTATTATGAAAAATTTATTTTAGAATATTGTGTTGGTGACTTTATTGGAGTCTTATTATTATTTTCCTATGGATTGTATTAAAGCATATTTTAGCTTCCGCAACTTAAGGTTTTTCTTTTATAAAAGGTTTTATTAAGTTAATGTATGAGGTTTGGTACGATCCTAGGCAATTTTTGCATATGTATGAGTGGATTCTATGAGCATGGGTGACCATATGTCTCCCCATGTTTTAGGATCATTATATCTCTGAAATTGGGATGTGACAGGCAATTAGACTTTTGGAAACCCTAGGTAGGCTAAAACACTCTAGCTATTTCCTAGAGCTACTCTTTCAACCAACATGCAATTAAATCATGAATCATTCATATACACATATAAACAATCATGAAAATGAATTTTACAAAAATTATAGGCATTGGGATCAAAATCCTAATGTAGGCCGAATCACATAACCATGGAAAACCGTGGATTTTTTTGCTTTTCATCCTTTCTGTTCATTACAATAATATGTAAATGCATGATTTAAATCAATATTTTTTATGTAAACATAACAGAAATTAATTTGGAACATAAAAATGCAAAAATTGTCCCCCTTATGTTTATATGTTTGAAAATTCCAACTTTTAGGTTTTAGGATTCACCTTTGATTGATTTGAGAAAAGAGAGGTATGTTCACAGTTGGAAATTAGTTTCTCCTTCAAAAACATAACCTAAGCTTATTTTAATATGAAGAAAATAAATAAATAAACATTATCATATGGATTATCCAAGGTTAGTTTTATAAAAATCAAAAAGTAAATTGAAAGAAGAGAAAAACTTACGAAGAAGATCATAAAATTGCAAGGTTTGGAGGCACCTTGCGTTTTTTGGTCAATAGAAAATTTTTGAGAGAAAATTCTACAAAAATTTGATGGAAAATAGAATGGAGGCTACCATGACAAGAGGAGGCCGAATTTTAGGTTAAAATTAGGGTTTTGGGTGCAAAATTACAAGATTGTTATTAATGAGCTAGGTTAAGAGTGCTTAGGTGTATTGGGCTTTTGGGGTGTTGAGCTTTTAAACCAATTTATGGGCTAATTTAAATATATTAAAAATAAAATATTTTGCTTATTATTTTCATTAAATTCTCCCAAAAATATTTAATTTAAAATATTTTTAAAATGCTCATAAATATTATTTTATGCTTAATAATCTCTTTGTGCATGAAAATTCACTTTGTATACAACGAATCATATTATGCATATTAGACCTAGTCTTGCATGCCACTTGCTCATAAATCATGTTGCATATGAAATTTCATGAAAGCACACATTTTGTCACAATAGCCTTAAAATCAAGCAATTTGTTACAAAACTCCTAGCCTGGGTATGGGTTGTTACATTCTCCCCCCTTAAAAGAAATTCATCCTCGAATTTAAACACTTACTCATACATTCTTAAAAAGCTAGGGATGTTTCTACTACATCCCTTCCTTGGCTTCCCAAGTATGCTCATCCATTCTATAATCATGCTACTAGACCTTAATCATAGGTATCTCCTTGATATATAAATTTTCCCCCATCTTAGGTTTGAAATTCTACCTGCTTCTCTCTACAGTTAACACAAGCTCCATGCTCATATAGCCAATCAATTCCTAAGATTACATCGAATTCTAGTGAGTCAAGTTCTAACAACTCCACTGGAAGTTTTCATCCATTAATGTCTACCTCATAGTCCTTAAATACATATTTTACTTCCATCATATTTCCTAAAGGAGTTGTCACATCCTAACTTCTGAGACATGACGGTCCTAGAACATGTAGAGACATAAGGTCACCCACCCATAGAACCCACTTATACTTATACAATCATACCTAGGATCATACCAAACCTTATACAATAACTCATTTTAAAACATTTATATGCAAAATCTTTAGTTGCGGAAGACAATAATTAGATACTTCACATACAATCTATAAGAAATTAATATTCATAATCCAGTTAAAATCTTAATAAATAACATCTCAAAATAAACATAAAAAATAAATATTCCTAGAGCATCTAACGATAACCCTTCATAGCATAGTATTATTAAAGACTTGGACAAGAAATTTCCCAAGCGAGGTAGGGTGCATGAGCCATCACTTTACCTCCTTATACTACTCACCTGGAACCACACAAGAGAATGGGATGAGATAGATGATCTCAATGAGTAAACAATATAGCATAAATGATATCATATATCCCATTTTTAAGGAAAGCCCATTGCATATAACATATAGTTCATGATTTACAAATCATGGTTTCACAGTTTTTGATTTAGTCAGATTTTCACTTTAGCAGGTTTCCATAAATCACACTTAAAACACTTATTACCCAATCCAATAAGAGTAAATGACTATACTAGCTCATTCACTCAAGGAAGAGGTGCCATTACTTATAAAGTCATCAAACTGGCCAGGCTCTACGACTAGAACTGCCCTTTCTAGTTGACTTAGATACATAACCCCTATCCATTAGGTTAAGACCATGTGCATAGGTTTCGATGATTACCCACATTGGCATGAGGACTTCTGCATAAAGGGTTAAAGGTACCATAGCTAGAGCTAATGGTAATCATAAATAACAATATCACATAAGGCAATAATAATAAGTATCCCAATAGCAATAGTAGCTTAACTTTTGAACAAAAGATACAATGATAGTGTAGTTCCAGAAAGAATATAAGTTACGGTAATAATCATAAAGGTATTATCATTGGATAGTAAAAATGGTTTTTTTACCAAATGTCCTTTAGCAACCCAAGCTTAACAAAGAAATCACATAGTCAAATTTAAAATGGAAGTGAACTTGGGTTTCAAGAATCTCAAAGGTTCCCATAACATAATCATGATTGCTTGAGCTTGTAACAATAGCATAATGTTTACTCACCTGGTGGTTTCCTTACTCCTAATACTCATTACCCTTCAACTTCTAAAACTCCTCAAGCTCTAACATAATATTCAATTCAATACTTAGTATTTATTCAATCATGATGCTATCCTATCCCATAACTACCCCATACACATATAACATTCACATACACTTAGAGTTGCATATAAAAGTGCACTTCATCACTTGCACATAACATGTTAACTTTAAAAGTCTTGTACACTTAGTGTTTATAGGCCCATATGAAAACACATTAGAATTCATGTCAATACCTTTCTAAGGTCAAGCACAATGTCATGATCTTGATATCAATTCACTTTAACAATGATCTTAGTACATTTAACACTTCCATACATGTCAACTTATCAATGGCCTTTTAAGTGTCATGCCTATCTCTTATACCCAATTCATTCAATTAATCTCCTCATCAATTCAAGACCATAAATTCATTATTGACTCATCATAAAACCTATTTCCATATTTCCCAATCACATTCATATTCTAATCACAACATAAGGTTAAGATACCTTAAGTATACCAAAGTGCCTCTAGGCTTGTCTAGAGTCATTCCTTCAACCAACATGCAATTTAACCATTTATCATACATACATATATGTCAATAATATTAAAATACATCACATAAAAATTATAGACATTGGGATAAAAATCCCATGGTAGGCCAAATACCATATTAAGAGAAAAACTGAATTTTTCTTACTTTTCTTACTTTTTATCTATTATAGTAATATGTAGAAACATGGTTTGAACCAACATTTTTCATGTAAACACAAAAAAATCATTTTAGAACATCAATCTATATGAATTGGCAATAATAGGTGTGACATATACATGAAAATTCTAAATTTTAGGTTTTAGGATGCAAAACCATGAACTTTTCTTATTTTTGGTATTTTTCGGTCATTACAGTAATATGTAAACTGGTGTTTTAAACCATTATTTTTCATTCAATCACATCAAATATTAGTTTAGAACATTCACATGTATGAATCAGCAGCCATAGATCATAATTATGCATGGAAATTCCAAGTTTTAAGGTTTAGGGTTAAAATCATGAGTTTTCGTGTTTTCTGCGCTTTTCGTTCATTACAGTAATATACGAACACATGATTTAAATCATTATTTTCCATCCAAAAAAAAAAATATTAGTTTATAACATCAATCACCATAATTTGGCAGCCATAGAATTATCAAACCATAGACTTTTCCAACTTTCAAGTTCTAAGGCGAAAACCTTGAATTTCCTTATTTTCTGAAACTTTTCAATTATTATAGTAATATGTAAGAATATGATTTAATCCAATATTTTTGATCAAAATACATCAAAAATCAGTTTAGAATCTAAATATGCAGTAGCCACCCCCTTAATGAATTTATGTTTGAAAATTTCAATTTTTGAGTTACAGGATTCACCTTTAGGGAAATCGAGTAGGAAGGTTGATGTTTTTGGTAGAGAAATTAATTTCTCTTTCAAAAACTTATTCAAACTAATTAAATATGTAGAAATTAATAAATAACTAGTTCAAAATAATTTTTCTCATAATTTATTTCATAGAAATCAGATAGGAAATTGAAAGAGAAGAAAAACTTACGATTACGGTCAATAAATCGCAAAGTTGAAAGGTGTTTTGTTAATTTCGGTAGAGAAAATTATTTTGAGAGAATTTTTCTATTAAAGTATAGAAAAATAGAGTGATGGCTACTGGAATGAGAGTGCTGGCTGAATTTTAGGTATTTAAATGTAGGGTTTTGGGCAATTTTCTAATAATACCCTTAATGAGCCAGATTAGGAGTATTTTAGTATAATAGGCTTTTAGGTGTTTGGGCTTTTTATTTAAATTAGGGGCTGATTATGGGTGATTAAAATAAAAATATTTTTCTTATTATTTTCGTTAAAATTTGTCCCAAAACATTTACTTAAAATATTTGAAAAATACTCATAAAATTATTTTATACTTAAAAATTGCCTTTTTACATGAAAAATCATTTTATGAAAAATAAATTATTTCATGCTAATGCATTTTATTTAAATTATTTATTTCACAATAATAATTCATATTAGATATATTAAAATTAATTTAAGATGCCCCAAACTCATAAATCATGTCACACATGAATTTTCATATAGTCACATAATTTATCACAATAACCCTAAATTCAAATAATTTGTCACTAAAACTCCTAAGATAGATGTGGGTTGTTACAGGAGTCAACACTACTAGGGTTCATTCATTAACTCCTTATCTCTACACAAATTCTTTAGTAAAGCAAGGAGACACAAATAAGTACATAGCACCAGAATCTATCAAGCATCTTGCACTAGAACCCATGGTCAATACTCTCGAGTCAGACCTCTCTCTCTATCTCACCGGTCTAGAGGGAGCATCTAAAGCAGTGTTTACTACTGCATTCTCATTAGTCTTATCAGGTTGAGCAGCTATGTGGACCTTTTTCTTAGGAGGCATTATGCCATTGTGGGTAAGGATATTTAGTGCTAACTCCCTTTTAACCAACTTAACCCCACTATCATACTATCATACTTATCATACATTTAACATGAGTACACATCATATAGTATCACATCACAGGGCACATTTCATATAGCATATATCATATATCATGGCATGTATCATGTATCTTTATCATGTAACACATAACTTATAGCATAATGAACTCTCCTATCATATAAAAATCAATCATCTTATAGGCAATAGAAAAAAAAATCAAACCCAAGCCAAATAGCTAAGTAGTCATATAATGTCATTCATATCATATAATTCCTATGCCACTAGGCTAATAGTTACTAACTACTAACTTGAGTCCCAATTGTGTCCCTCATCAGGGTGAACATCAGGTGCATAGTCTCCCATCTGTTCAACATCTCTGGCCTTAATCTGCTATACGTCCTCTCTTAAGGTATGCACTAGGGACCTAAGATGTTGATTTTCCTTTATTAGGTCTGAACAGTCTCTTTCTAACCTCATAATCTTACTCTGAATCTAGTCATAACCTAGACACTCCATAGGGTCCTCCTCATTAGGAGTCTTCTCTCTTTTAAGGTAGATCACATGTACGACCTTCTCGAACATCTCTCTCCAGGTCCTTCTATATGACACAAGAGGTGCTCTAGGTCAGGTTCCTTTAGCAGGGGTACTCTTTTTGGTCATTTGATAAAAGAATGATAAGGCATACAGAACAGTAACAAGGAGTAATATAGCCTATTAGGATTTCATGGAACTATACTAGTGATAGACTATAATTGACGTGAAAGGAAAATTACTATGCTCTAAGATTGTACTTAATCAACCCTATAAACAAACAAGTCTAAACTATACTTAAAACTATAGCTTTGATACAAACTTTGTCATAGTAGAATCGCAATAAAGGGTACCTATCAGAGCACTTATAAGAGGGACTACACCACCGTCCCTATTTTTGGGTGAGATTATACCACTGTCCCTACAAGCCCCTAGGTGGAGAATCATGCTTCGCCATTGTTCATGGGCAAAAGTTCCCAGGGATCAAAATACATGAGCAAGACTTGGGCCCGACCTCATAATTCTTTTGCCCTAATACCAACTTTGTCACATCCCAACTTTGGAGATATGAGAGTCCTAGAACATGGAGAAATATAAGGTCACCCACACCCATAGAACCTACTCATGCACATACAAACAGTGCCTAGGATTGTATTAAAACCTCATGCATTAACATGAATAACTAGTAATATAGGAAATCTTTAACTAGTGAAAGAATAATTAAATAAACTTTGAATATAATCCATAAGAAAGGATTAATTATGACTCCAAATTGTTCATCAAATAAATAATGTTTCCAAATAAATTCCCAAACAAGAACTCCCAGAACATCTAAAAGTGACTCTTCATATCACATTATGATAATAAACTTGGACAAGGAAATCCACCAAGTGGAGTAGATTGCTTGAGCTATCACTTTGCCTCCTCATAATGCTCACCTGGAAACCATACAAGAAGAGAGGTGAGATAGATGATCTCAATAAGTAAACAATATAGTGTATACAATAACGCATATCCCTTGAAAGGGCTAATAGCTCATAACTCATAGTTTGTAATTTATAATTCATGATTCATAGATCATAGTTCATTGTTTGCAATTTAACAAGTTTCGTAGGATTCAAACTCATAAATCATAACACATAGAGTGAAGGATGCTGCGATATTCACTCGAATACATAAAGGAAAGGTGGCATCATATGAAATTCCAACTTCTATCACATAAGCAGTGTGAAGTTGATTAGGCCCCATGGCTAAAACCACCCCTTCTAGCTGAGGTGGATACACTAGCCCTATCTATTGGGTTAAGACAATGTGCATAGGTTTTGATGATTTCCCACATCAACATGAGGATTTCTACATAAAAGGGTTCATAGGTACCATAGCTAGAGCTAATGGCAATCACTTGTAACAATAACATTGAAGAATGCAATCACATGTAACATTATAGCAATAGATGTTTAGCTTATTGAACAAAGGATAAACAATAGTGTAATTCTATAAATAATGTAAGGTAAGGCAACAATCACAAAGGTTCTTTCTTATCATTAAATAAACAATAATAGTTTCAGACTAATTGTCCTTTAGCAACTCAAGCTTAATAAAGAATTCATATAATTATAATTTATGATAGAAAGGAACTTGGGTTTCAAGAATCTCAAAGGTTCACATATCATGATAACTTGTACTTGTAAGATGAACATAATGTTTACTCACTTTATGGTTCCTTAGCTCTTAATACATGTAGTCCTTGCACTTCTAACAATCCTGAAGCTCTAACATAATAATATAATTCAATACTTAGAATTAGCTTAACATCATGTTATCTTATCCCATAACTATCCCATGCATGTAGATCATTCACATATACTTGGAGTTGCATTTAGAAGTGCACTCATCACTTGCACATAACATATTGACTTTTAAGTCTTGTATACTTTGCTTTTTTAGGCTCTCATGAAATCACATAATAATTCATACAAAGACTTTTCTAAAGCCAAACACAATAAATCATAATCCTAATATCAATTCAATTTAACTTCCAACTTGGACACTTAATACTTTCCATATACATCAACTTAACAAGTAAGCCTTAAAAGAGTAATACTTATCTCCTTTGACTAAATCATACAATCAATCCCATAGGCCAATTAGGATCATTACTTTATAATTAACACATCATAAAACCTAATTCACATGGCACTTAATCATGTGCACATATTAATCAAACATGATGATTAGAGTTTTGGAAACCCTAGGTAGGCTGAAACACTCTAGGTGTTTCCTAGAGCTACTCCTTCAACCAACATGCAATTAAATCATGAGTCATTCATATACACATATTACAAATCATAAAAATGAATTTTACAAAAATTATAGGCATTGGGATCAAAATCCTAATTAGGTCGAATCACATAACCATGGAAAACCATGGTTTTTCTTGCTTTTCATCCTTTCTGATCATTATAATAATATGTAAATGCATGATTTAAACCAATATTTCTCATCTAAACATAACAAAAATCAATTTGGAATATAAAATGTAGAAATTGTCTCCCCTTGTGTTCATATGCATGAAAATTCCAACTTTTAGGTATTAGGGTTCACCTTTAGTGGATTTGAGAAGAGAGAGGTATGTTCACAGTTGGAAATCAGTTTCTCCTTCAAAAACAAAACCTAGGCCAATTTTAATATGAAGAAAATTAATAAATAAACATTCTCATATGGATTATCCATGTTTAGTTTCATAAAAATCAAAAAGTAACTTGAAAGAAGAGAAAAACTTACGAAGAAGATCACAAAATTGCAAGGTTTGGAGGCACCTTACGTTTTTTAGTCAATAGGGAATTTTTGGGAGAAAATTCTATAAAAATTTGATGAAAAATATAATGGAGGCTACCACAACAAGGGGAAGCTAAATTTTAGATTCAAATTAGGGTTTTAGGTGCAAAATTATAAGGTTGCCATTAATGAGCTAAGTTAGGAGTGCTTAGGTGTATTGGGCTTTTAGTGAGTTAGGCTTTTAATCCAATTTATGGGCCGATTTAAATGTTTTAAAAATAAAATATGTTGCTTATTATTTTCATTAAAATTCCCCCAAAAATATTTAATTTAAAATATTTTTAAAATGATCATAAAAATTATTTTATGCTTAAAAATTGCTTTATGCATGAAAATTCACTTTGTATGCAATAAATCATATTATACATATTAAAACTAGTCTAACATGCCACTTGCTCATAAATCACATAGCATATGAAATTTCATGAAAACACACACTTTGTCACAATAGCCCTAAAATCAAGCAATTTGTTATGAAACTCCTAGCCTGAGTATGAGTTGTTATTCATGTCTTCAAAGTCATCTTTCCTTACTAGAGGCTTATTCTCTGAATTTATACTATCTTCTATGCCCTTATCCTATAATAGGGGCATATCTTCCTAGAATTTCATCTCTTGTTCATTCGTTCTGTCACTTAGCTCAAAAAGCTAATGCATATTCTCCCATCGGTCACATTCTTATCCTCAAGTTGTCTCTTCTTGCTTATCCTTTAGCTACTCCTTAAGGCACTTTCCTTTCAACTAGTGTCTCACCTACATTGAGTCAAACCAATAATGGGTCATTATAAGAGTCTCTTCAATCTCAAATGGCAAGACTAGCTTAACTTGTTCTTTTCTAAAAATCATGCTACAAATAGGAAAACCATACAACCTCCTTGATCCTTTTTAGAAGTTCCAACCTATGTTAAACTTCATCCTAAGCCTCATTGATGAATCGTACAATCATTTCAAGCTCAAGCCATATATCATCCTTTCTTTGGAAAAATCTGAACTTGGGCAGAATCACAAATCCCTTGGTCACTTTAGACTCATCATCATCAAAGTCAAATTCCTTAACAAAACCAAAAGTCGAGGCATATCCCCTAAATCTTATCATCCTTAAGTTGATAAAAAATGGCTCGAACATGTCAAAGCCTATCCCATGCTTCGTTGGCAAACCTCTCAATATCCTTGAAAGGATAAAGCCTCCTAAGCAAAACACATGATCCTTAAGATCAAGGTCTCTTAAGGCCGAATAGATAGCCTTGATTGAAATTTGCCAAAATCATTTTTACCTTTAGCATTAAGACTAGATAGATAGCGTTGATTGAAATTCACCAAGACCATTCTTAGCTTAATCATCTTAAATTGATGTAGCCATATCAAAGGGAAAATCCTTATCTATAAGCCTACGATCTCCTTGTGACTAAAACCTTTAGCTTTATATTTGAGTTAAAACCGACCATCTTCAAAAGAGGCCTAAAGCACTATGTAGAAAAGCTCAAGCTGATGAACTATCCTCAAAACATAAAAGCCTTTACCATGAAGCCCAAGTTGATAAGCCTTTACTATGAAGCCTAAGCCCAAACTGACAAGCCTTCATCAGAAAGCCCAAGTGCAAAGCCTTTACCATAAAGCCCAAGCTGAGAAGCCTTCATTAGGAAGCCTAAATCTAGAAGCCTTCACCATAAAGCTGAAGCCTAAAAGCCTTCATCATGAAGCCCAAGAACAAAAGACTTTTGTATGAACTTTTTTGAAGACAAGCTCATGAACTGACCTTTCCTATAACTAGACCTAACCTAACCTTTTGACCTAATTGTCTCTAAGGACTTAACCTCTCTAATTGAGCTTTCTAATTCAACCTCAAACTAAACTTTCTTCGAAGTTAGACCTACCTAAGCCTAGCCCTAGCTCTTCTAGTCATACCTGGCTTAACCTCCCAAAGTGACTTTTTTTTGGGCTGAATTGATAGCCATTGACCAAGCAACTTATACTTGATATGACCTTAAGCTAACCACTTAATCCAATCCCAAATCAAAAGGCCATGCTTGACTAAGCCTTTTAAGTTCACTAGTTCGATCTCTTCCATACTTAAGCTAGCTTTCTTAAATGACTTTAATTAAGGTTGAACTAATAGCCTTTGACTGACCCTTTAAGCTAGCCATTATGCTTAATCCAAATCGAGTGTTACCATACCTAAGTTAGTCTATCCAAACAAAATGACTTAATCACTTTCCTTTATCATTTTAAATTAGGGACACTTCCCTTCCAAATATTCACCTTTCCAAAATGGGGGTATCTTTCTCCTAAAAACTCAGCACTATCCTACCAAAGTGACCTTTCATAGGTTCAAAGTATCTAATTATTCCATAATCATATGCATATTGCATTAATCAGACTTTTGAATCAAGATTGTTTATCAGGTCAACATTTATAAAGCAAGGCAAATCATCAATTCAAATCAAGAAAGATCATTAATCCAAATTCCTGAAGCAAGATGGACCATCAATCTAACAACTCCATCAGTCTAAATTCCTAAACCAAGACTAGAACCATCAACATCAGACCCATCCTAGGATAGCCTTAGGATTCATACCTTAAATCTGAATTAGTTGTTCTATTTTTTTTTACCATCCTAAAATAGTCTTAGGATATTTAACCTAACATAGGGTGAGGTTTCTCTTTCAGAACTTTTTTGACCATCCTAAGATAGCCTTAGGATCATCAACCTAATATAGGGTTTGGTTTCTCTTTTAGAATTTTTTAGTCCATGCTAGGATAGCCTTAGGATCATCAACCTAATATAGGGTTAGGTTTCCCTTTCAAAACTTATCAGACCATCCTAGGATAGCCCTAGGATCATTTCACCCATAAATGCTTAGTAATGATCACCTAGGCATCTGTGATTCTTTTTTCAGCCTCTTTTATTCAAAATTCATCATTTTCACTGATAAATGTTTAGTAACAATCACCTAAACATCCCTATGGTTCTTTTCCCATCCTTCATCCCTAGATTCACTGTCTTCAAAATCACCTTTTGCTCAAAGCCAATTTTGATGAAGGGGCAACTATGAACCCTTAATTTTGCACCCTTATAATCTAGTACAACTTGACACTAGCTATGATTAGTGCTTTATGTAGAGCTAGTACGGTGGTCCCACAAGTCGGCTAGCGGGTAGGGGTTAGGGGGGTAGTGCCATGTCAAAAAATGTATTTCCTTAGTTTTGCACCCTCCAGTTTGCATTTGAACCTTATAAGCACCTAGGCTAGGTAAATAGACCTCTTGAAGCTGAAATTGCTGATAAACTAGGAAATGGAGCCTTGAGAACCAAAACTTATCCCTTTGACCTTTGAACCACCCTTAAATTATTCAGAATTGAGTAACAATCACAATGCAACTGAAATCACTTATGGTGTCACATAGCTTCCGGTGGCACTAGCAGCACCAAATGCGGCCGGCACCGTTATGCTGTCGTAGACATGGTGCCATACCGCAAGCATGCCTCCATTATAGCTGGCCCTCCCATTTGTCCTGTTTTTCCCTTAATTCTTTCCTATAAATAGGGGTTCAATCCTAATCATTAAGGAGGGACAATTTCAAATGCAAAAATCTCCACTTTTTGTGGAGGATTCATCTCGTGAGATCCTGATCCAAGATAAAGCTCAGATCTAGTGTAAGACTTACCTCGTTCATACAAAAAAAGTGCAAAACCAAAGATATAATTCCTTATTTTAAGATTTCTTAAATCAGATGTAGAATTCTCTCTTTTATATATCCCTTTAGGTCTAAAATTGAAAAGATCTAATCTTATTAATTTTAAATCTGAAATAAATTAACAAATCAAATTAACTTTTTCCAAAACCTCTCCTTCATAGGAAGGAAGAACTGTATGGGATTTGTTCCTATTCAAAGGGATATGCAGGCATGCCATCCTTTTAACCATTAACTCAAATATTTTTTTTAATAATTCATCCTTTATTCTTTATTTGCTTTGATGAGCTTATTTATATTTTATTTTATTTTATTTTATTTTATTTATGTATAATTGTGTTGTTTCTTTTATACTAATCTCTTTTTTAATCTATGAATTCTTGCAATTAGTTGAGGAATGTGTGCTTTTCCTAGTACCTATAAGGGTTAGAGAAAAGATCATCTCTTCCATTTGTTTTTAATCCATTTTGTTTGTAATAATTCTTAAATAGATTTTACTTTATTTATTACTTTATAACTGTCATGCATAGCATGGATATTATTGTTCAAGCATATTTTTATTTTTTTTGTTGAAATTATTTTAAGTTATTTTCTATTAAAATTACTAAACTAATTTTGTTAAAATAAATCAAAAACCTAGCTCTAGAATCCTATTTGGTTTTGAGACTAGTGATCTTTCCTTTTGGGATATTAATCACAGTCAATTTGGGTTTTTCTCTTAATCTTTTTCCCAAATAAAATAAAATTAAAGTGGTGACTCTTTTCAAAATCAGTTTATCTGAATCTGAGGGTTCAATCATGAGTTCAAACCCAAATGAGTATTTCATCCCATTTAGCTAATCGAACCGGTGTCTGCGCGAGGCCTCACAATATGTATTGTAAATTGTATTGTAATTACTATTATAGTAGTGTATTAAGTAATGAACATTTGGGTAATGACATGAAATACAAGTTTAGAGATTTTACAAGTTGATTACGTAAATGGTATTAGTAAGTATTTGGTAATATGTAAAATGATAAAATAGTAACAGGCAATAAGGAAAGGTAATCAAGTTTCGATCTTGGGATAAGGTTCAATATGGTAAATGATAAAGAATTATAAGTTAAATGAGGTTATACGGGTTTAGGTGACTCTATCTTTCCCTATACACTAGGACCGTCACAGCTTAATAAGTGGGTCGTGACACTGTAGAACCCCTATTCAATAGAACACTTATCTTATCGCATAACAAACATCATCCCACGATCATAGCATGCAATATTAATCACATATACCTTATATACACTCATCATATACTTATAATGTGACATTCATGTATTCATCTTACACCAATTCATATATCATTCATATATGCGTTACTTGATAATTGCATACTCATGAAATGATCGTTTGATATTTAATCATTATTACAAATCATCTATCATCTATGATATTATACATAGTTATGATTATTATATTAACCAGTTAATGCAATTTGCACAATTCTTATTAAATTATACAACCCAAAAATGACCATGGAGCTTTATCACGACGAAGGACCTTAATGCACTTGACCATATAAGAGTAATGTAATATATCTTGCCAATTAACTTAATAAGTCTCAAGTGAAGAAGGGCACTTAAGAGCTACATTTCTGAGTCTTTTAATACCCTGAAAAACATAAACAACTAAGAGGTAAGATAAAATCAATGAGTAGATGGTATATTAATATAATATGCAGGTAAGTATGAAGTAAATGATAATTCACAATAAGTGTAAGAGAGCTCTTTAAATCCCCAAGCCAAGGTAGCAAGCTCATTCCTTATGTTCCTCATTATTGAAAGCTAACAGTAACCTTCTTCAATTCCAATTTCTAAATTTGAAAAGATCTAATTTTTGTTAATTAAGGCCTAATCTAATTAACAAATCTCTAAGCCTCTAAAATCAATCAAAACATGATGACGAAGGCTATGACTTAGAAACCCCTCCTTTGTAAGATGGAAGAACTACATAGGGTTTGATTCCCATTCAAAGGGATACACAAGCATGCCATCTCTAAAGCATTAACTCCACTAAAATTAACAACTTCTTCTCTCTATTATCTTCTTCATATAGTTTAGGGTTAAATTATTTTTCTTAAATAAAAAATCAAAACTTTAGTTGCCTTTTCTATTATTTTTCTTTATTACAATTGTTTTTTCACTTTTTCTTACTTTAATTGTTTAGACTAGATGTGGGCTTTCCCTAAAACCCATAAGGGCTAGAGGAAAGATCTCCTTATCTTACCATTTTGATTTGTAATATTTTTAAGTAAATTTCTTTTATTTCACTTTATTATTGCCTAATATTTGTCATGCATTGCATTAATAATAACTATTTCATACATCATGTTATATCATTCATGCATACATAAAAACTTCTTTTTTACAAAAGCTATTTTGTGTTTAAGCCAAACCAATTTCTTGAATTATTTTTACAAAAGTTTTTCCTTGGGATAAATGGTATGATTTTAGATTTAATCAAATTAGATTTTTCCTTTAATTTTCCCAACAAAAATAAACAAAATTAAAGTGTCGACTCATTTTTGCAAATCACAATTTAGAAAATACAACTTTCTGAATCTATAGCAGGTTCCAATCATGATATTTCTCTTAAAGAGTATTTTGATTCTCTTTAACGATTCGGACTGGTGCTCGGGCGAGGCCTCATATACACCAATTCATTCTTATCTTACACTAATTCTTTTTAAGTCTAACCTGCCTTCACTCCTTACTTTCTTTTTAAAGACTATTCCTTAATCATATACACCTTTGTATAATTGGCAATTCCATGCACTTATCTTTTTAAATGATCTATAACCAAATCACATTAGATATTGTCCCCTTTTGTCCTTCATTGGCCTCATGTTTTTGTCCTCTTAGTGGGTTTGAGAACTTCTCAGGAGGTCACCCATCTTGAAATTCCATTAATCCAACACATTTCACTTTAGAATTTCTCAAACTTCCCAGACATACCATTGATTCATCATATTAGAGTTTAACATTTGACTTAACATTTCAAGTTATGTTCTAACTATAGCGTGATGTTTCACTTCATAGTGTTCCTCACTAGTGTGATAATTTTAGCATTAAATGCAATATTCATATTTCTATAAGTCAAATTCTACTCAAGAATTACACATGTCATATTACATAACTCTTTATGCACTTCACATCATTTCACTCATTCCTTAATGATTTCACATTATCTTTTCTTTAAATCTAATTCATTTGGAATATGCACTAACCTTGTTAAATCCCATCAACTCCATTCTCCTATTCTTATGTGGTCTTCACACTTTATATTTAGGGTCACTCTTAAACATTTACACCTTTTATTCCTAGTTAACATCATTTAACAAAACCATCATCACTTTTCCTATCATTCACTTGTCTCTATAAATTTTCCCTACTTACTTTTTTTTATAATCTTATCTTATCAATAAAGTCCTTTATCCAAATTATTTCATTCCTTATGTTACATTCTCTTTAACCCTTACAATCTCATTTACCCTATGATTTTTTGTGTTTTCCACCTTAAAACTCAATCCATTCGACACTCACTTCATTTAGTTACTTTTAAAGTTTACCATTTCTTATGACATCTATTTTAACTTATTCAATTCTATCTCATCATCAATTTAATTTCTTCATAAAATATTTCTCTCAAATGAGGTTTGTCTAATTAGTTAGCTTCATAAACTCCTTTTATGTCATATTTTTTGCTCCTTTGATTCTTTTAAGTTTTATACTTCATTATTTCCCCAATTTCCTCATACTTTCTTTGCCTAAGCATTTAGTGTTTTACCTTTCCACATCACATGTACTTTATTTGACCATATTTAAATTGTTTTTTCTAACTAATATATAATTCTCCAATTTCATATCTATCTTATTTTGCAGGTTTTTTTTTTCCATTGTCAACTCATTCTCAATATGAGGTATTTTGTCCAAAATAAATCCATTTATTTACACCAATTTGTTCTTAGCTTACACTAATTCTTTTTAAGTCAAACATTCCTTAACTCCTTACTTTCTTTTAATGACTATTCCTTAATCATATACACCTTCAAGTAATTGGCAATTCTATGCACCTATCCTTTTGGAATGATCTAGAATCAAATCACATTCTGCTTTGGTCATTCATTGACCTTATAGTTTTATGTCCTTAGCGTGTTTAAGAACTTCCCGAAAGGTTACCCATCCTTAAATTTTTTCCCCTAATTCTAGCATGTTAAATCTTGGGGTTTTCTTGAACTTCCCAGTTACATATACACAAATGCTTTTCTAAAAGGTCATAATAATACATATGCGATTGATCACTTCCTTCTTTAGGTACAGAGTGATATTCTTTTAGATCACACTAGATCAATATTCTTTCTTTGACTATACTTGATACATAAGTGATAAAGAAATCCTTGCCTTTCTTATTATTCTAGTCTACAAGGTAGCATTTAAGCTATAAACTTAATAATATTGTTCATTTAGTTCACACTGCATACATTTATATATAAAGTATAATTGATTTATTTCATTGTCATATTGATCATCACTATACATCATTTCTCTCTTTATGGCATCAATCACAGATATCATTTAACAATTTCATATATTTCATATATAAAACCATTGTCACATGTAAGCATTTCATATAGCATAAAATTATACATATTAATCATTGATCTAAGTTAGATCAAAACTTAGTCAACTTCTATTTCTAAACTTGGCAGATCAATTTAGAATTATTTAACATTTTTATTAGGCATTTATTCCATAGATATAATTCATTAAAAAGATCATAAATTCAAAAGATTCAAAAGTCTCTTAAGTCATGAAAAGCATTCCTAAATTGCGGGCACTATATAAGATTCGCGACTGCGACATATTAGGTAATTGCAACTCAAATGGTCTAAACTGAGACAAATTTAAAGGACAAAACATCAAATTGGACTTTGAGATATAGTGTATTTCACCACACTAGTCTACAAAGAAAAATCTTGACTACAAAGATTAACCATGTTATATCTTTATACATTAATTATATATCATACAAGTACAAAAGAACTGTGGCTTTTTATCAATCATTTTTTAGTGTAAACTATTTACTGTATTTACATATGTGACATTTTCTATATCCAAAATCTAACTATTCCCAATCTAGTCTCATTAATTCCAAGAGCCCCTTTTACTATTATTATACAACTTGCCTTAGGATATCTCTTATTCTAAACATCGCACATACTTTAGCATATGCAAGGGTAAGCATATTCATGTCACTATTCACATTACATGAACTTTTCATGAAATCACATTTAAGTTTTCTCTTAATGGCATTCAGCTAATAGTTGTTGTGTACATACATCGTAGGCGCAAAGAATTTAGTGTATCATCATCATTATTCACACTATGTAAATATTTTTCAAAACATCAATTGCACTAAACCATATCAATAATTAGCAGTTAATTATAATAGTAAATTTATTGCTAATAAAACACATATACATGTTCATTTATACACTTTTGCACATATATGGTCATTTTCTCATATAAATACCTTTCTAAAACATCATATTAACACATACGTAATTGATCGCTTCCTTCCTAAAAAATGAAGGGTTCCTCTTTTAGATCACACGTAGATCAACTTTCTTCCTTTGATTATACTTGATATTTATATAAGTGACAGAGAAATCCTTGCCTTTTTCAAGCTAGTAGAGTCTCCAAAGAGTACTCAAGAGATGGCATTCATTGCTCTTTTAGTTCAAATCTATTTTTCTTTCACCTTGACTCTTATAGTCTTTACCTCATTGCTTCAATCCTCTTTGATGAATTTTGTTCTCTTCTCATTTATAAAGTCAACCATCTAACTCAAGAATCACCTCTCGATATAACATATAAAGGGACATTATTTTGACATTCTCACCATTATTATATAATTTGCCTTAGGATATCTCGTATCCTAAACATCACAATACTTTAGCATACGTAAGAGTAGGCATGTTCCTATCACTATTCACATCATATGAACTTTTCATGAAATCATAACAAGTTTTCTCTTATTAGCAGTTAGCTAATAGTTGTTACGCATATACATCATAGGCGTAAATAATTTAGCATGCTTTTGTTATTATTGACATTATGTGAATTTTTTTAGAAACATCGATTGCACTAAACCATATCAATAATTGGCAATTAATTATAATAGGAAATTTATTCTTAATAAAACACATATACATATCCATTTATACACTTTTACACATATACAATCATTTTCTCTTATGCACATTTTATCCTTATCATCCCATTTCCATAACATATAGTTTGGTCACATGTATCATTCATATCACATTATTTTTATTTTTTTTTCACAGTCATTATGGGCAAATCATACATCACACTAAAGAGTTAAACTTTTATGGTAGTGTGGATTTAGACTTAGCAATAGACTTCAAATGATAAGAAGGAATTCCTTTGCTCCATGGTTTAACCTATAACTTGTAATATCTATAAAGTATAGATTACACTTAAACTTGGCTTGATACCAAATTTGTCATGACCCACTTTTTAAACCGTGATGGTCTTAGGGCATAGGGAGACATAAAGTCACCTAAACCTATAGAACCCAGTTTAACTTATTATTCTTTACCATTTACCATATTAAACCTCATCTTAAGATTGGAACCCAATTGCCTTTCCTTATTGCCAACTACTACTTTGCCATTTTATATATTACCAAATGCTCATTAGTATAATTTTTATATTCATCACATTTAATTTCTCATTTCATATTTCATGTCATCATCCATATATCCATTACTTAATACACTAGCATAATAATAATTACAATAAGTTTACAATACATATAAATCTATGAACCTTCAATTTTGCACCTTCATCATCTAGTTATAGCTTGACACCTGTTAAGAATAGTGCGATAAGCAGAGCCAGTACAGCAGTCCTGCTAGCTGGTTAACAAGCAGGGGTTAAGGGGCAATGCCCTCAGAGCAAAAATGAGCTTTCAGTCATATTAGTACAAGGATACTTAATTTTTGGATATTGACACTTTTTCTACCCTGACTGGACCCTCTATACTAGACAATACTTTTCTAAATCTGACTAGATTTTCTCTCATGTTGATTGCCCAGCGGTTCTAAAACTAATTTTGATCCTATTGACATTGACTGATAAGATTTCTGAACTCTATAACTCCCAAAAATTGACTTGGAAGTCTCAAAAATTGACTCAAAACCTCCAAAAACTAACTTAAAAAAAACCTCAAAAAATGAGTCGGACCCATGCCATATAAAGCTGTGTCAGTCTGATGTGGATTCGCATTAGTGTCTATGGGGTGTCCTCATAGCTCTAACGAGGATCCTCGCAGAGCTGACATGGATTTGCTTCCCTCTAACTGCATCCTAGTTCCCTTTTTAGCCCAAGAAAATGACTAAATTATCCCTCTAGCCTAATTTCCAACCCTGTTTAGCCCTACCCCTCATTGTCTTTTCATATTTTCACTACCTAAACTACCTTCAACTCCCTTTGCCTATAAATAGTACTTCAATTTCTTCATTTCACCACATGCCTTGAGTTAGAGTTGATAGTTATCATCTAATTCCTCTCTTCTTCTCTCTCTAACCACTCTTTAATTAATTAATTATCTTACCTTAACCATGTTAATTAATCTTTTTAATTAACTAAAGCTCTTTTTTTAAATTAAAATTAATCACTCAATTAATTAATTAATTAATCTTTTTAATTAATTAGTTAATATTTCTTTTTTTCAAAATCAAGTTAATCTTTTTTTTTAAATCCTTCCTTCATCCAAATTAATTAATTAATCCATCCATATTTTTTTATCATATTAATTAGTTAATTAATCATGTTAATTAATTAATTAGTCTCCAATCAATCTAATCACTTCGTCCCGATAAAACGAAAATTCAGTTTGGTAAAACTCTCTGCCCTCCAAAAGCAAAGTTATCACATTTTCTTCTCACCCACAAACCCAAATCAAATCAATCAATCCAATCAACCCCTAAACCCCTCCACTTAATCGTGGAATGAACTACATGGGTTTTGATCCCCATTCAATGTAACAACCCATACCCTTACTAGGAGTTTCATGACAAATTACTTGATTTTAAAGCTATTGTGATAAATTGTGTGCTTTCATGAAATTTCATGTGCCATGTGATTTATGAGCAAGTGGCATGCTAGACTAGTTCTAATATGTATAATATGAATTATGAATGTGAAATAGGTGGTTTATGTAAAGTGCATATGTATTAATTAATTTAATGCATATAAAGTGAATTTTCATTCACAAAGTAATTTTTAAGCATAAAATAATTTTTATGAGCATTTCTAGAATATTTTAAATTAAATATTTTTACAGGAATTTTAATGAAAATAAGAAGCAAAATATTTTATTATTAATACATGTTAATCATCCCATAAATTGGATTAAAAATCCAATTTACGAAAAGCCCAAGAAACCTAAGCACTCCTAACCCAGCTTATTAATAGCAATTTTGTAATTTTACACCCAAAACCTTAATAACTAGCTAATATTCGACCTCCCCTTATATTTGGAAGCCTCCATTATGTTTCTCATCATATTTTATAGAATTTTTCTCTCCAAAATTCTCTATTGGCCAAAAATGACAAGGTGCCTTCAAACTTTGTGATTTTGTGATCTTCTTTGTAAGTTTCTCTTTTCTTTCAAGTTAATTTTCAAATTTTATGAAACTAATCATGAGTAATCCATATGGGGCTATATATTTTCTGATTTTATCTTTATTATGTTTGGCTTAGACTTGTCTTGGAAGAAGAAACTAATTTCCAACTGTGCTCAAATCCATCAAAGGTGAACCCTAAAACCTAAAAGTTGGAATTTTCATGCATATGTACATTGGGGGGGGGGGGCGATACAAATTGCTTATTTTCCTATCCTAAAATGATTTTTTGTTATGTTTACATGAAAATTATTGATTTAAATCATGCGCTTACATATTACTATAATGATTAGAAAGTATGAAAAATAAGAAAAACCTATGGTTTTCCATGGTCATGGTGGTTCGGCCAAGGTTGGAATTTTGATCCCAAGGCCTATAATTTTTGAAAGATTCATTTTAGTGATTATTAATTAAAGATTCATTTTAGTGATTATTAATATGTGTATATGAATAGTACATGATTTAATTGTATGATGATTGAAGGAGTAACTTTAGAAAACTTCTAGAGTGATTCAGCCTATGCCTAGGGTTTCCAAAACACTAATTGAAATGTTTGGCTAATATGTGTACATGGTTAAGTGGCATGTGAATTGGGTTTTATGATGTGTTAATTATGAATTAATGATCCTAATTTGTCTACAAGATTGATTGTATAACTCGACCTAAAGGAGACAAGCATGACTCTTTTAGGGTTTGCTTGGTAAGTTGATGTATATGGAAAGTATCAAGTGTACCAAGTTGGGAGTTAAATTAAATTGATATTAAGATTGTAATTTGTTGTGTTTAGCTTTTGAAAAGTCTTGATATGAACTATTATGTGAATTCATGTGAGCCTAAGAAGGGAAAGTGTGTAGGACTTAAAAGTCAATATGTTATGTACAAGTGATGAGTGCACTTCTAAGTCAACTCAAGGTATATGTGAATGATATATGTGCATGAGATAGTTATGGGATAGCATAGATGTTAAGCCAATGCTAAGCATTGAATTGTAATCTTATGTTAGAGCTTGGGAATTGTTAGAAGTTCAAGGGCTACAAGCATTAGGAGTTAAGGAACCACAAGGTGAGTAAACATTATGTTCATGTTACAAGTTATCATGATATGTGAACCTTTGAGATTTTTGAAACCTGAGTTCCTTTCTACCATAAATTATAATTATATGATTTCTTTGTTAAGCTTAGGTTGCCAAAGGATAATTGGTTTGAAACTATTATTGACCATTCAATGATAAGAAGAGAGCCTTTGTGTTTGTTGCTTTACCTTGCATTCTTTTTGGAACCACACTATTGTTTATCCTTTGTTTAATAAGCTAAAATTCTATTGCTACTATTATACATGTGATTACATTCTTTAATACTATTATTGCAAGTAATTGCCATTAGCTTTGGCTATGGTACCTATGAATCCTTATATGCAGAAATCCACATGCTAATCCAGGAAATCATTAGAACCTATGCACATAGTCTTGGCCTGATGGATAGGGATAATGTATCCACCTCAGCTAGAAGGGGCAATTCTAACCGTGGAGCCTATGAAGGAATATTGGGCGCAAATTAAGCGGAAGCAACATGGTGGGTGAAATTTCAAACAATTTAAAATTTTACTTTCACCCAAATGAGTCCAATAATCATTCAAGCAATCTACTAATTAGCGTGTAAAACATATAAGAAAGAAAGAAGATCAAGTGGTAATCATATTACCTCTAGAAGCCAAAGAACTTTGATTCTTCTTTCAACTCCAAAAGCTCCCCAAATGTTGAGCCTCTAGATTATCCACACCAAGCTCCACCTCCAAGGCACATTTTGATTTGCTTAGATGTTCTTGATTCTCTCTTTTAATAGCCCAATTGAATGTAAGATCTTCTAATATAAATTCTTGGTGATTTGATTTATTTTAATTGCTATGGATATATCTTTTCAATTTAATAAACCTTTGTTCTTTCACAAAGTACAAAGAACAAGAAATATGGAGAACTATTTTTCTTCTTTCTTTTCTCTCAATACTAAGGCTACTCTTTGAAAAGATGTGCATGAAACCCACTTCTTTTAACAACATTATTTGCCTTTTATATAGCTAACAATTATGTTGTTAATTAGGGGACAAATTAGATATTTAATTTGCTTTATGCTTTAGGGTTAAATATAAATGACCATATTACCCTTTATGGTTCTATGATTATTTCAATTAAACCTTACACAATTAAAAGACCATTTTGACCTTGGTGCACTTTCTCTAACCTCTAAACTCATCATATGGGCTTTAAGGTTATAGAAATTCTTTAACCCCTAAATTGCCTCTCTCCAGTTCTTAAATGGGCTTGGACTATTTAGGGTTTTATCCAAAGCTCAAAATCAATTATTTTAACTCATTTATAGTTTTAATTAATTTAATCCATCTCATTTATACCATATATAAATTAGGATTTAATTAATAAGAAATTATTTTGGATTTAAACTTCGAGACATGCTAGGCTCTTTGTAAATTTAATTACGAGTTCAATCCTTTTACCATTAATCAATTAATTGAACACTTCAATTAATTATTATAGTAAACATTTTATTATTGGAAGGTGAATACTTTTAGGTGTGTGACTTTCTAGGTTCATGTCTAGTTAGCAATGGGATTGATAAAGCACTTTTCTCTACTAATGTGAAATCCTTATTTCACCCTTAGTCCCATAAGTCATGAGTGACGCATAGCATTACATATCATGACTACCTAATTACAATGAATATGAGTGTTTAATCACTTATTCATTTCATGAACCATTGTTCATAATTAATGTACAATAAAATCCCTTCATTATGAAATCCCAATCTTAACTAAGGTCATGGAATTATCAAACCCTGATATGCTTCAATCATATGTCTATATCTCGATTCTAATTCTTGATAAAATCAAGTTCTACTGGAAACTCGTTCTAGTGAATCTTTACTACCTTCACTGAGGATTTGATTATTAAGAATAATTAGATAGCATAGAATTTCTTTCTTGTTTATTCAAGTTAATGAATTCTCTCTTGGCGATCACTTACCTCCATACACAATTAGTTAGAACTATCACATACCATATACCAATACTTAAATAGCATTAGTATGTAAGTAGTAATAAATTCCAACTACTGATGAATAAGATACAATGTCCCTTAAGTCAAAGGACTATATGTATAATTATGACCTAGATGATGATCTATTGACTGGTAATAAAACTCCATGTTATCATCATCTAACGTCACAGTTCAACTATTCATCAAATGAATATTATATCGACAACATTTGTCAAACTGTATGATGCTCACTGTCTCTATAATCACAAGTATTACATACTGATTAAAGTTTATAAATAAAGGTGATGGTCTTTCAGAATTAATGATGCTCAGTCATTAATCCTATGAACATGAACATTTTAAAGTATTTGTTTAAGAGCGATCTGCCATTCATATTCTCAACACTTGAGAATAGATCCTCTTTTGAAAAATACTTGTGGACTTCAAATGTACATTTAATACAATAGAACAATTTCATTTATAAACATATATTTTATTGCTATTTAGGGATAATGTTTTACATTTATATAACTTATACATTACTCTAAGGCATACCCTCTAATTGCCTGATCAGCTTTATTCTTCTTTACAAGTTGGGAGTTGGAATTTGGTATGATGCCACCTCTCCCTTATGTGATCAAGTAAATAAGGCAAAAGCCATCACTATATAAGTTACAAGTTTAATTTCTATGAAACTTGCTAAATTGCAAACTATGAACCCTTCTAAAGGGATATGTGTTATTGTACAAGTTGTATTGTTTACTTATTGAGATCATCTATGTCACCCTTTTTATTATGTGGTTTTAGGTGAGCATTATGAGGAGGTAAGGTGATAGCTCAAGCAATCTACTCCCCTTACAAGATTTCTTTGTCCAAGTCTATTTACATACTATAAAAAGTAAGAGTCGCTCTTAGATGCTCCAAGAGTTTTTGTTTGGAACATTATTCATTTGATGATTAATTTGGAGTCTTAATTGTTCTTTTTCTTATGGAATGTACTCAAAGTATTTTTGAACTATTCTTTCACTAGTTAAGGTTTTCCTTTATTGTTAGTTATTCAAGTTAATGCATGAGATTTTGGTATAATCCTAGGTAATGTTTAACTGTACATAAGAGGGTTCTATAGGTGTGGGTGACCTTATATCTCCCCAAGTTCTATGACTATCATATCTCAGAAGTTGGGATATGACATTCAATTGGGTACATAGGTATGTTTGGAATCTAAACCCAAACATCAAATACAAATCCCAATCAATCTCCTTTCACCTTTTTAATTAATTTATGTAATTAGTTTAATTTGTGGATGTTTTACTTTTCTCCAAGTTTGTAACAACCCATATCAGGGCTAGGAGTTTTTGTGACAAATTGCTTGATTTAAGAGCTATTGTGACCAAATATGTGCTTTCATGAAATTTTATGTGCTATGTGATTTATGAGTAAGTGGCATGTTAGACTAGTTCTACTATGCATAATATGATTTTTGAATATGAAATAGGTGATTTATGTGAAGTACAAAAGCATAAAATGATATATCACATACAAAGTGAATTTTCATGCACAAAGTGATTTTTAAGCATAAAATAATTTATATGAGCAATTCTAAAATATTTAAGTTAAATATTTTTGGGGGATTTTAATGAAAATAAGAAGCAAAATATTTTATTTTTAATTATTTGTAATCAGCCCAAAAATTAGATTAAAGGTCCAACTCACCAAAAGTCCAACATACCAAAACACTCCTAGCCTAACTCATTAATGACAAACTTGTAATTTTGCATCCAAAACCCTAATTTTAACCTAAAATTCAGCCTCCCCTTGTTGTGGCAACCTCCATTTTATTTTCTCATCATATTTTTTACAAAAATGTCTCTAAAAAATTCTCTCTCAACTGAAATTCACAAGGTGCCTCCAAACCTTGCGATTTTGTGATCTTCTTCGTAAGTTTTTCTCTTCTTTCAAGCTACTATTTGATTTTTATGAAACTAATCATGAGTAATCCATATGAAGTTGTATATTTACTATTTTTATTCTTATTAAATTCAGCCAAGGTTGTGTTTTTGAAGGAGAAACTGATTTCCAAACATAAATGTATCTTTTTCTTTGAAAATCCATCAAAGGTGGACCTTAAAACCTAAAAGTTTGAATTTTCATGCATATGCACTTTGGGAGGGGGAAATTTGTATGTGATTGTGTCCTAAAATGATTTTTGTTATGATTAAATGAAAAATATTAGTTTAAATCATGCATTTACATATTATTGTAATGATTGGAAAGTGTGAAAAGCAAGAAAATCCATGGTTTTCCATGGCAACAGAGATTCAACTTGCCTTGGGATTTTGATCCCAAGGCCTATATTTTTTGTAAGATATATTTTAATGATTTTTGATATGTGAATATGAATGATACATAATTTAATTGCATGTTGGTTGAAGGAGTAGCTCAAGAAAACACCTAAAGTGTTTCGGCTTACTTAGGGTTTCCAAAACCCCAATTGTGATATTTGATTAATATGTGCACATGATTAAGTGACATGTGAATTAGATTTTATGATGTGTTAATTGTGAATTAATGACCTAAAATTGACTATGAAATTGAATGTATGATTTGGTCAAAGGAGACAAGTAAAACTCTTTTATGGTTTGCTTGATAAAGTTGATACGTATGAAAATTATTAAGTGTACCCAATTAAAAGTTAAATTAAATTGACATTAAGATTATGATTTACTGTGTTTGGCTTTAGAAAATCTTGGTATGAGTTATTATGTGATTTCATGTGAGCCTAAGAAGGCAAAGTGTGAAAGACTTAAAAGTCAACATGTTATGTGTAAGCGATAAGTGCAACTCCAAGTATATATGAACGATATATGTGCAAAGGGGTAGTTATAGGATAGGATAGCATGATGTTAAGCACATGCTAAGTATTGAATTATAATGTTATGTTAGAGCTTGAGGATTGTTAGAAGTGCAAGGGTTATAGGCATTAGGAGCTAAAGGACCACAAGGTGAGTAAACATTATATTTGTGTTTCAAGTACAAGTTATCATGATACATAAACCTTTGAGGATTTTGAAACCCAAGTTCCTTTCTATTATCAATTATAAATATATGATTTCTTTGTTAAGCTTGGGTTGCTAAAGGACAATTGGTCCGAAACTATTATTGGTTATTCAATGATAAGAAATAACCTTTATGATTTTTGCCTTAGCTTTCATTCTTTCTGGAACCACACTAATGTATATCATTTGTTCAATAAGCTAAATTTCTATTGCTACTATTTTACATATGATTATTCTCTTCAATGCTATTGTTACAAGTGATTGCCATTAGCTCTAGCTATGGTACCTATGAACCCTTTTATGCAGAAATCCTCATGTTGATGCTGAAAATCATCAGAACATGTGCACATGGTCTTAGCCCGATGGATAGGGACAGAGTAGCCACCTTTGTGAGAAGGGGTGTTTCTAGCCTTGAGGCTTGATTAGCTTCATGCTTATTAAGTGATAGGAGTTAGAATTTGGTTTGATCCATCTCTTCTCTTTGTGTTTGAGTGAATACGGCAACATCCTTCACTCTTTATGTGATAAGTGATAAATGTTATTTCTACGAGCCTTACTAAATTGCAAACTATGAACCATGAACTATGAATCATGAATTATGAATCATGAACTATGAGTTATGAGCTATGAGCCCTTTCTAAGGGATTTGTGTTATTGTATAATGATATTATTTACCCATTGAGATCATTTATCTCACCCCTTTTCTTGTGTGGTTTCCAGGTGAGCATTATGATGAGGCAAGGTGATAGCTCAAGCAATCTACTCCACTTAGGGGATTTCTTTGTCCAAGTTTATTATCACACTGTGATATGAAAAGTCTCTTTTAGATGCTTCGAGAGTTCTTGTTTTGGGAGTTTCTTTTTGGAATATTATTCCTTTGATGATTTATTTGGAGTCTTAAATATTCTTTTCTTATGGATGGTATTTAAAGTATTTTTAAACTATTCTTCCTGAAATTAAGTTTTCCTTTTATTAATGGTCAAATTAAGGTAATGTATGAGATTGTGGTATGATCCTAGGCAGTGTTTATATTTACATGGGTGGGTTCTACGGGAGTGGGTAACCTTACGTCTCCTATGTTCTAGGACTATCATATCTCCAAAGTTAGGATGTGACAATGTTCATGTATTTTATCTATAATTATCATCTTATAAATATCATCCATGAAATTAATTTTTAAGTCAAACTAAACTTAAGAGCCAAATTTAGATTATTTAACCAAAACACTCACTCTGATTTGTTTAGATGTTCTTGATTCTCTCTCTTGGTAGCCTAATTGAATACAATATCTTCTAACACAAATCTTTGGTGATTTGATTTCTTCTTATTGCTATGGATAGATCTTTTCAATATAAGAAACTTTTGTTCTTTCACAAGGAACAAGAAAGGAAGAATAAGAAATTTTTGAAAAACACTTCTTCTTTTTCTTTTTCTCTCATGACGTAGTTGCTAAGGTTTCTATATAAAAGATGTGCACCAAAAGCATCCCAAATTAAACAACATCATTTGCTTTATATAGCCAACAACTATGATGAATATTAGGGGACAAATGAGATATTTAATTTGCTTTATGCTTTAGGGTTAAACAAAAAAGACCATATTACCCTTTATGGTTTTATGATTATTTCAATTAAACCTTAAATAGTTAAAAGACCATTTTGACCTTGGTAAACGTTCTCTAACCCCTAAACTCATCATACAGACTTTAAAGTTATAGAAATTCTCTAATCTCTAAATTGCCTCTTTCCATTTCTCAAATGGGCTTGGGCTATTTAGGATTTTGTCCAAAGCTCAAAATTATTTTTTTTAACTCATCCATAGTTTTTTATTAATTTAATCCTTCTCATTTATACCATATATAAATTAGGATTTAATTAATAAGAAGTCATTTTGGATTTAAACTTCAAGACATGCTAGGGTCTCTATAAATTTAGTTACAAGTTCAATCCTTTTACCATTAATCAATTAATTAAACATTTTAATTAATTCTTATGGTAAACCTTTTATTCTTGGAAAGTGAATACTTTTGGGTTTGTGACTTTCTAAGTTTCTAAGTTCATGTCTAATTAACAATGGATTAAGAAAACACTTTTCTCTACTAATGTGAAATCTCTATTTCAGCCTTAGTCCCATAATTCATGAGTGATGCCTAGCATAGCATATCATGACTACCTAAATAGAATGAATATAAGTGTTCAATTACTTATTCATTTCATAGAACATCAATTATAATTAACGTACACTAAAATCCCTTCATTATGAAATCCTAATCTTAGCTTGGGTCATGGATTTGTCAAACTCTAATATGCTTTGATCATATGTCTATATCTTGATTCTAAGTCTTGATAAAATTGATTCATACTAGAAAGCCTTTTTAGTGAATCTTTACCACTTTCACTAAGGATTTGATTATCAAGAATAATCAGATAACATAGGATTTCATCCTTGTTTATTCATATTAGTCAATTCTCTCTTGGCAATCACTTACCTCCATACATAACTAGTTAGAATTATCACATACTATATACCTATACTTGAATAGCATTAGTATGTAAGTAGTAATAAATTCTAACTACTGATGAATGAGATACAATATCCCTCAAGTCAAAGGACTATATATACAATCTAACGTCACAGTTAAACTATTCATCAAATGAATATCCACATGTTTATATCGATAATATTTATCAAATAGTATGATGCTCACTGTCTCTATAATCATAAGTATCACATACTCATTATAGATTATAAATAGAGGTGATGGTCTTCTGATATTAATGATGCCTAATCATTAATCTTATGGCTATGAACATTTCAAAATATTTATTTAAGAGCGATCTACAATCCATATTGTCAACACTTGAGAATAGAACCTCTTTTGAAAAATACTTATGGAATTTAAAAATGATTTCATTAATAAACATATATTTTATTACCATTTAGGACTTCCACTTCTCATAGAATAGAGTTTCGCTCCCGTAGTAGTGGCACCTATAAGGAAGAAAGGAAACGGCTACCTCGATAAGGGAATGACTGTCCTAGAATTTGAAAAGCTTCAACCACCTACCTTCTATGGTGAGGAGGGTGACGAACCTCATAGATTTTTAGATGAGATAGACAAGCTAGTCTGTCCACTATCCTGCTCTGACACTCTGGTGATTGAGTTGGTAGGACTCTTGCTCAAGAAGGAGGCATAGCACTAGTATGAAAGGAATGTGGAAGACTACCTCTATGGAGCAGACAATGTCAGTGTCAGAGTATGCTAGGCAGTGTAATCAACTTAGTAGGTTTGCTGATAACATTATTCCTACTGAAGCCAATCGCATCAACCGTTTCTTGAGGGGATTGGTTACACCCCTATTCAACTCTTTGATAGCAACTGAGTTCTCAACCTTAGCTGAATTGATAGATAAGGTGAAGATAGTGGAAAAGACGTATAAGGCCAAGAGAGCCAAACTTGCTGAAAGTGAACAGAAGAGCATGCATCAGGGAGGTCAACATAGAGAAGGAGGAGGAGGTCCCGAAAAGGAGTCCTTGCCAACAATTTCAACACCTAGACAACATAATGGTCAACTTAAGCAATTTCCCATTGTAACAAGCCACATCTACTCTAGGAGTCTTCATGACCAATAGCTTGAATTTAGGGTTATTGTGACAAATTGTGTGATTTTATGAAAACTCATGTGTGATATGATTTATGAGAATGTGGCATGTTAAATTAATTTTATTATGCATAATATGAGTTATTATTGTCAAATAAATGATTAACATGAAGTACATTAGTATAAAATAATTTATTTTGCATAAAATGAATTTTTATGCAAAAAGGCAATTTTTAAGAATAAAATAATTTTATGAGTATTTTAAAATAATTTTTAAATAAATGTTTTGGGAAAATTTTAATAAAAATAATAAGAAAAATATTTTATTTTTAATCACCTATAATCAGCCCTTAAATTAAATAAAAAGCCCAAATACCTAAAAGCCTACTACGTAAAAACACTCCTGACCTAGCTCATTAAGGGTAATTTTGGAAATTGCCCAAAATCATACATATAAATTATGAAAATTCAGCCAGCCCCTCATTCTAGTAGCCACCATTCTGTTATTTTATTATTTTGATAAAAAATTCTCTCAAAATTATTTTCTCTGCCAAAATTCACAAAATACTTTCAAACTTTGCGATTTCGAGACTATTTCATAAGTTTTTCTTTTCCTTTTAATTTGCTATTTGATTTTTATGAAACTAATCATGGGAAAATTATTTTGAACTAAATTTTTAATGATTTTTACTAATAAAATTCAGCCTAGGTGAATTCTTGAGAGAGAAATCAATTTTTCTATATAAAACACTAACCTTCCTACGTGATTTCTCCAAAGGTGAATCCTATAACTAAAAATTGAAATTTTCATGCATAAAGTCAATAAAAAGGGCGGGAGGGGAATTTCTGCATCATTGATTTCTAAACTAATTTTTTATGTGTTTAGATGAAAATTATTGGATTAAATCATATTTCTATATATTACTGTAATGACAGAAAAGTTTCAGAAAATAATAAAATTCAAGGTTGTTGTCTTAGAACTTGAAAGTTAGAAAAATCTATGATTATATATATATGTGGCTACCAATTTGTGTATAATGGAATTCTAAACTGATATTTGTTTTGTTTGGATGAAAAATAATGATTTAAATTAGGTGTTTATATATTTCTGTAATGAACGGAAAGCTAGAAAATTCATGATTTTTACTCTAAAACCCTAAGCTTAGAATTTTCACGCATAAGACATGTCAGTGGCTGCCTATTTGTACATATTGATGTTCATAACTAATATTTGTTGTGATTGAATGAAAAATAATGGTTTAAAACACCTTTTTATATATTATTATAATGACCGGAAAGTACTGGAAACAAGAAAGGTTTATGGTTTTCATCCTAACACCTAAAGTTGGAAAATTTTCATGCATATGGATTTATATATGTGTTGATTCCTACATGTTTATGTTCTAAAATGATTTTTGTTTTGATTATATGAAAAATTTTAGTTCAAACAATGTTTCTACATATTACTGTAATAGATGGAAAGTGCAAAAAGTAAGAAAATTCAGATTTTATCTTTAATGGAGTATTCGGCCATTGTTGGGATTTTTATCCCAATGTCTATAATTTTTATAATTATTGACATGTATGAATGAATGATAAATGGTTAAATTGCATGTTGGTTGAAGGAATGACTCTAGACAAGGCTAAAGGCAATTTGGTATACTTAGGGTATCTTAACCTTATGTTATGATTAATATGTGAATGTGATTGGATAATATGGAAGTAGGTTGTATGATGACTTGACAATGAATTAATGATCTTGAATTGATTGAATGAATTGGTCATAAGAGATAAGCAGGGCACTTGAAAGGTTATTTGTTAAGTTGACATATATGGAAGTGTTAAGTGTACTAAGATGATTGTTAAAGTGAAATGATATTAAGATATGAATATTGTGTTGATCTTAGAAAGGTATGGACATGTTTGGAATGTGTTTTCATATGGGCCTATAAATGCTAACTGTACAAGACTTTTAAAGTCAACATGTTATGTGCAAGTGATGAGTGCCCTTATATGTGCAACTCTATGTGTATGTGAATGTTATATATGCATAAGGTAGTTATGGGATAGGATAGCATCATGATTAAATAAATACTAAGATTGAATTAAGTATTATCTTACAACTTGAGGAGTCTTAGAAGTTCAAAAAAGGCTACATGTTCTAGGAGCAAAGGAACCACAAGGTGAGTAAACACTATGCTCATGTTACAAGTGTGAGTAAACATTATGACATTATTACAAGTACGAGCTATCATGATATGTGTACCTTTGACATTCTTGAAACCCAAGTTCTTTCTATTCTAAAATGAAACTCTATGATTTCATTGTCAAGCTTGGGTGGCCAAAGGACAATTAGTCCAAAAACCATTTTTATTTATCCAATGATAATTCCTTTGTGATTATTGCCCTGCTTATATTCTTTCTAGAACTACAATATTCTTGTATCTTTTGTTTAATAAGCTAAACTACTATTGCTATTGTGATACATGTTATTGCTTTATTAAGTGCTATTGTTATAAGTGATTACCATAAATTTGAGTGAATTGAGTTGTGTCTTCACTCACAAGTGAATTGAGCAAGAGTCTTCACTCACTTATGTAAATTCAAGAGAATTGAGCAGTGTCTTCACTCATGAGTGAATTGAGCAAGAGTCTTCGCTCACTTATGTAAATTCAAGTGAATTGAGTAATGTCTTCATGCATGAGTGAATTGAGCAAGAGTCTTCACTCACTTATGTGAATTCGAGTGAATTAAGCAGTGTCTTCACTTAAGAGTGAATTGAGCAAAAGTCTTCACTCACAAGTAATAAGTGTGATTTTCTACAAACCATGTTAAATTGCAAACTTCGATTCATGAATTGTAAAACCTCAACTATGTGTTATAAGCTATGGGTTTCCTTTTAAAAAAGGGATATATGTTATTGTATGTGCCATATTATTTACTCATTGAGATCATCTATCTCACCCTTTTCTCTTTGTATGGTTCTAAGTGAGTAGTATGAGGAGTCAAGGCGATGGCTCAAGCATCCCACACCGCTTAAGGAATTCCTTGTCCAAGATAATTAATTTAATATTTTATGAAGAGTTATCCTTAGACACTCCAGGAATTTTCATGGAAACTTTATTTTAAAATATTATGTTGGTGACTTTTATTTGGAGTCTTATTATTATTATTTTCCTATGGATTGTATTAAAGTATATTTTTAGCTTTTGCAACTTAAGTTTTTTCTTATAAAAAAAGGGTTTATTTAAGTTAATGTAAGAGGTTTTGGTATGATCCTAGGCAGTATTTGTATAGGTATAAGTGGGTTCTATGGGCATGGGTAACCTTATGTCTCCCTATGTTCTAGGATTGCCATGTCTCTGAAAATGGGATGTGACACCCATTTGTGGTCATTATGGTAAGAAGCATCCTGGACTTGCTAGAAACTCTCTAGCGCATGTTTGAAATTTGGTTAGATAGGCCACTTCCATAAAGACTGCCCATTGACGGGAATTCTAGAAATGTGACCTTGGTGGCTCCACCACCCAGATTGTCCTAACCTTAAGGGCTAAAGCATCCCCAGCTTTTTAAAAATGTAACAACCCACACTCACCTTAGGAGTTTCATGATAAAATTGCTTGATTTAGAACTACTATGACAAAGTATGTGCTTTCATGAAAATTCATGTTCTATGTGATTGATGAGTGAGTGGCATGTTAGAATAGTTCTAATATGCATAATATGAATTATGAATATGAAATATGTGCTTTATGTGAAGTGCATATGCTTTAATTAATTTAAATGCATATAAAGTGAATTTTCATGCACAAAGAGATTTTTATCTAAAATATTTCAAATTAAATATTTTGGGAGGATTTCAATAAAAATAAGAAGCAAAATATTTTATTTTTAATTATTTATAAACAACCCATAAATTAGATTAAAATCCCAACTCACTAAAAGCCCAATACACCAAAACACTCTTAACCTAACTCATTAATGACAAACTTATAATTTTGCACCAAAACCCTAATTTCTAACCTAAATTTCAGCCACCCTAGCATATGGCTGTCTCTATTCTATTATTCATCACAATTTTTAAAGAAAAATTCTCTCTCAATCGAAATTCACAAGGTGCCTCCAAACCTTGTGATTTTGTGATCATCTTCGTAAATTTTTCTGTTCTTTCAAGCTACTATTTGATTTTCATGAAATTAATCATGAGTAATCCATATAGGCCTATATATTTACTATTTTTCTTCTTGTTAAATTTGACCTAGCTATTTTTCTTAAAGAAGAAATCGATTTCCAACCGTAAATATAACTTTTTCTTTGCAAATCCATCAAATATGAACCCTAGAACCTAAAAGTTGGAAATTTCATGCATATGGATATTTAGGGGGCAATTTTTGTGATTTTGTGTCCTATACTTATTTTTGTTATGTTTCCTTGAAAAATATTGGTTTAAATCATGTGTTTACATATTATTGTAATGATCAAAAAGTGCAAAAAGCAAAAAAATCCATGGTTTTCCATGATTAAGAGGATTCGACCTACCTTGGGATTTTGATCCCAAGGCCTATAATTTTTGTATGATACATTTTAATGATTTTAAATATGTATATATGAATGATACATGATTTAATTGCATGTTGGTTGAAGGAATAACTCTAGAAAACACTTAAGCCGACCTAGGGTTTCCAAAACCCTAATTGTCATGTTTGATTAATATGTGTACATGATTAAGTGACATATGAATTAGACTTTATGATGTGTTAATTGAGAATGAATGACCTTAAATTGACTATGAGATTGATTGTATGATTTGGTCAAAGGAGATGAGTAAGACTCATTTAAGGTTTACTTGTTAAGTTGATATATGTGGAAAGTATTAAGTGTATCAAGTTGGAAGTTAAATTGAATTGATATTAAGATCATAATTATTGTGTTTGGCTTTAGAAAAGTCTTGATATGAGTTATTACGTGATTTCATGTGAGCTTAAGAAGGCAAAGTATATAAGACTTAAAAGTCAACATGTTATGTACAAGTGATGAGTGCACTTCTAAGTGTAACTCTAAGTATATGTGAATGATATATGTGTATGGGGTAGTTATGGGATAGGATAGTATGATGTTAACCAAATGCTAAGCATTGAATTATAATATTATGTTAGAGCTTGAGGATTGTTAAAAGTGCAAGGGTTGCAGGCATTAGTAGTTAAGAAACCACAAGATGAGTTAAAATTATGTTCATGTTACAAGAATAAGTTATCATGATATGTGAACCTTTGAGATTCTTGAAACCCAAGTTTTTTTGTATTTTTAATTATAATTATATGAATTCTTTGTTAAGCTTGGGTTGCCAAAGGATAATTGGTTTGAAACTATTGTTGATCATTCATTGATAAGAATGAATCATTGTGAATGTTGCTTTACCTTACATTCTTTTTGGAACCACATTGTTGTTTATCTTTTATACAATAAGATAAACTTCTATTGTTACCATTTTACATGTGATTTTATTCTTCAATGATACTATTACCTCTCTTTTATGTTACGAGTGGACAAGGCAATAGCCTTCACTTTGTGAACCCTCAAAATTGCACTTCCAGTCGACCATCTTTTAGTTATGAACCCACAGGATAAAACTGAGCTCGAATCGAAACTGAAACAGACCTAAAATGGATGAAACATAGGAAGCAGGTCGAACCGCACAAGAGGTGCATTGTCGTCAAGCGTGCCACCCACATTTCATGCCATCAGCAGGGCGACACTCCTTCCACGCTACCATAGGCGGCACTAAATTGGTGCCGGCAGCCAAGCGTGCCGTCGGACGGCCGGCACGGTGCTAGTGCCTTCGGTGCTGCTGGCGACGTGCTGACACCGCCGTCTGTATCGCCGGAACCCCCTCTGGTAGCTCTATAAATAGAGCCTCCTTCAAGCTCATTTGGAACACATTTTCCAAGACATTCCAACATATTCCAAGGTAGTTGACACACATTCCAAGGCATAAATCCTTTCTTATACTAACATACTTGTTGCTTTTAGATCCAGATTCTAAGTTTCTTTTGAATTCAAAGTGGAGTTGAGATCTAGAGCATGACTCGTTCCATTCGTTCGAAAGTCAAGAAAAGCAAAGGTATAATCTCTTTTTTTATTTTCAAAATTCTAAATTCTGATCTAGAATTCTCTTTAGGTCTAAAACTAAAAAGATCTAAAAAACTTGTTAATTTAAGAATCAGAATTAAATTAATAAGCAAACCAACACATTTTTAAAACCCCTCCTTCACAAGAAGGAAGAACTATGTGGGGTTTGATTCCTATTCAATAGGATACGCAGGTTGCCATTTTGAAGGGCATCAACTCCAAAATCTTTTTATCAATATTTTGTCCTTTTTTTTTTTAAATTAATCTTTTGTTTATGATTTTATAGCTTAATTGGGGAATGTGTGTTTTTTCTAGTACCCATAAGGGCTAGAGGAAAGATCCTCTTTATTTCAATTATTTTGATATTGTAATAATTAAATAGGATTTATCTTGCTTATTTATTGTCATTCCATCTCATCATATATATATATATATATATATATATATATATATATATATATATATATATATATATATATATATATATATATATATATATATATATATATATATATATATATATATATATATATATATATATATATATATATATATATATATGTTTCATTCATCATTATATTCCTGTTCATGCATACACAAAATTCCTTTTTCAAGAGTTATTTTGCAATTTTAGCCAAACTAAAGAAAATATATTTTCTTAATTGTGTAATTACGAAAACCTGATCCCCGAGCCCTCCTTGGTCACTCGCGAATTGGTGCATTTTTCCATTAGGATAAATCAAATCATTTTTGGAGTCAATCAATTTGGATTTTTCTTTAATTTTCCCAATTAAAATGAATAAATTAAAGTGGTGACTCACTTTTCAACTTTCAAATTACAAAAATCAATTTTTTGAACTCACAGTGAGTTCCAATCGTGGAGTTTCTCCCGATGAGCATTTGATTCCTTCGCGGATTGGACCGGTGCTCAGGCGAGGCCTCACAGTTGGCAACTCCACTTAGGACTTAAAATCTTTTTTTAATGAAAGATAAAGTGGATTACTTTTAGTAAAATACCGAGTTTGGCTTTACAAGCAAAATAACTCTTTCATGCATCACTACATCGGACTCCTTATCCAAAAACCCTAGCTTCCTAGGAAAACAAAGGATAGAAAGTAACATCGAGTGGGCAATCTTCCTTAGGTCTACTTGCCGATAGTGAAATCATCCAGGCCATGATGTATCCTCTAATCCTTTTAGAGGTGTAACGAGTATGCACGTACCATTGGACCCACGCGAGGCTCCTTGTCTCACATGTGGTTAGGTATATCGCATCTCTAGTGTGATGGGTTCCCTTTAAACCACCTTAACCCTCTCATGTAATGACTCATAGAACCTTTCCTTTAGGATTGTATGTACCATAATACTAAAACTTGGTATGTCATTATCATGAAACCTTTTCCATTCATGCATACATGCATGCATGCATAAACCTTACAAAGTTGGAGAGTTTTAATCTCACCCAAACACTACTAGTCCCAATCATCATGTCAACCCATGGTCCTAATCAAAAACTGATATATTCCATGATCTTTGTTCCACACCTAAGCTAGAAACTGACCCAGCTTTATCTCTCTATCCTAAAGGTTGACAAGATGTCTGTTGCCGGAGATAAGACCATAACCACCAGAGCTGATGAGATCTTTGATGAGCTTTTTGCCAAACTCTCTGAACATCAAGAAACCATCATAAAGAGGCAAGAGGCCCTTTTTCAAGATATGCTGAAGGCCCAAAGGGGGGCTATCATGGAGGATGTCCGTGCCATGTTGGAATAGACCTCCTTGGCTCAAAACCCTACTAACCCAAAATCATTCAAATCCGACCCCAAACCTACCTTTTATCCTGTCTATGGGTCCACTTCCAGAGTTGAATCCAGAGATAAAGAACCTGCAAACACTGACATCATCCCACTATTGCCTATCCCATCACCCGAGTTCCTCAAAAATAACTCACCAATAAATATCAGTTCTGCCTTCACTTTCCAACCCGCGGATCCTTTCCAAGGGAAGGAGGTTAATCCTAAGATAAAGGCCTGCATGGAGAAGATGGAACACATGGAAAAGATGCTAATGGGTATGAAAAAGAAAGAGGATCTGGTTGATATGGAATCCTTAAGCTTGTTCCCTAATGCAAGAGTTCCTCCCAAATTCAGGATGCTTGAGTTTGACAAGTTTGATGGGACTACCTGCCCCAAGACCCACCTCAAAGTATATGTAGGAGCCATGCATCCATTGGATGTGGATAATCAACTCCTAGCCCAATTATTTCAACAATCACTGACCGGTATAGTGGTAAAATAGTTTATAGATTTGGATGTCGCCAAAAAATGGAATGACTTCTGCAATATTTTGTTCAACAGTATCATTACAACATTGAGGTCGATGTAACCAGAAGAGACCTTAAGACCACCAAGTAGTATGTAAAGGAATCCTTCTCTTCATTCCTTACGAGGTGGAGGAAGAAGGCTTCTCAGATGGTAAATCGGCCTCCTGAAAATGAACAAATTGACATAATTGTCAAGAATCTTCTGCCAGTTTACCAAGAAAGGCTACAGACTCAATACTTGCCTTCCTTCAAAGCCCTTATTGCCACTATTCAAAAATTGAAGATTTGATTCAGAGTGGTCATATCAAAGAAGAGACTGCATCAAGGTCAAGGTATAAAAAACCAACTCATTAGGGTAATGTCACTTCCTCAACGAATCAGAAAGGGGGGGAAGTTAATGCTCTGACTATTAAGAAGTCTATCAAGATTGAAAGGAGGCAATTTTTTGATCTTGGGGGTGTGCCTATGAGTATTATCCTAAAGAAGCTACTTGAGGGAAACATTGTGAAACTCTTTGAACCAAAACCAGTCCCCAATCCACTGCCTAAAAATTACAACCCAAATGAGAGGTGTGATTATCATCAAGGACCTGGGCATAAAATAGATGCATGTAAGGCACTTAGACATAGAATTCAGGACCTTATTGACTCCAATGACCTGATACCACCAAAAGCCCAACCCAATATCATCACCAACCCTTTACCCAACCACACAGTCAATGCCATAAATAATCATAAGGGAGTTGACCCTGTCTCCTTGATTGAGTCAAATCTCGATTATTGTTGTGTCCTGGACCTCACTAACCTAGTTGAGGAGATTGATGCCATCATCAGAAGTGGCAGAGTCATCCAGAGCTAACCAAGCCCAAACACTCAACCTATCCAACCTATACCTACACCTGCCGACAAATTGAAAGGGATTCTTGAACCAGATGAAGATCCCATTCTCAAACAACTCAAGAAAACACAAGACAACATCTCAATTTGGAGTTTGATCTAGTCCTCATATCCTCACCACCAAGCTCTTTGCAAGACGCTGAATTAATGCCAAGCTCCAATTGACATCACACCGAAAACCTTGTTGCTTCTATTACCTCTACGGCTAAAGGGGTGTCCATCACTTTTGGAGAAACTGCTATTCTAGAAGGAGACTCTAGCCACAACAATGCCCTTTATATCACAGTGGTAACTCGGGAAAGACTGTGTCAATGGTTCTAATTGATAATGGTTCAACCTTAAATGTATGCCCTCTAAAGGTGGCAAGCTGCTTGGGACTAGAGGTTATTAATTTTACCCCTTCAAACTAGATAGTAAAGGCGTATGACAATACTAAGAGGGAAGTCCTCGGGGTAGCTATCATCGATGTGACCATTGGGCTAACATCTTTCACCATTCCTTTTCAAGTGATTGATGTACCTTCCTATTTTAACCTATTACTTGGAAGGCCCTGGATCCATCAAGCAAAGGCTATCCCTTCCTCCCTACACCAAAAAGTCAAGTTTCCTTTCAGAAATGGGGTCATGACTGTTAAAGGGGACATGCATGGAGGACCAGACATTCCAAGCTCTGTTCCTATTCTTGAGATTCAGCCTAAGCTGTCCACTTATCCACTCTCTGTTTTCTCCTTCATTCAATACATTGAGGGTGAGGAGGGTAAAGAATTCATTACATTTGATTTTGACCCCTTCAAGAATATTTTTGTTGCTAACATGCTCCGCAAAATGAATTACTTTCCTGATTTAGGTTTGGGAAGGAGCCAACAGGACTTGAAGTCTTTCTTGGATTATCCAGTCGCAACACCACCATTTGGGCTAGGATATGAGCCCACTGATGAGGATCTTATAGAAATGGAGAATTGGGCTAAAGATAGAACAGCTGCCCTTAAAAGAGGTGAGGTTTATAACTGGCCCATGCGCCCTTACTTCAAAACCTTAAATGGCTATTTTGTAAAGGAAGGCGACACAGTTCCTTACTGTAACTTTCCTGAGCCTTGGGTCTACCCCATTACCGGAAAACTGATCCCTGAGTTTGAAATCTTTTCTGATGTTAGGCTTTAGATAGAAGACTGTAAACCAATCTACATGCTCAGTCAGGATTAGAAAGAGAACATGGAGGCTAGTCTTTTTGATGAAGTGTTCATGCTCACTGTTGAGGAGGAGAAAACTGACCCTTCCACCTTAATTCAGCCCACCGAGACCGAGCTGTAAAATTGGTCCTTTGAGGAGAGCCCCTTTTATCCTTCCAAACTAGAATCTGAATCTGTACCAGAGTCCCAATCTGAATCTCAATATGAGATAGACTCATCTTCTGAATCTGAGTCTATTTCTTCTATTTCTTCTATTGATAATGTAACTGACCTTGAGGGTCTAACTTTTCAATTTGATGTAAATTGGGACATATCCCCATTTGAGTTCTATAAAAAGTTCACTCTTTCCTCTTATGACCCTGTGTCTCCATTTTTCTTTGATGTTCCAAGTTTCAAATCTAACTTAAATGAGACATCAAATAAAAATGAAATAAATGAAATAAAAGATGACACAATTAAAGAGCCCATTAATGCTAGCACTCATGACATACCAAAAATTACATTCATTGCATCTGCATGCATAAACAGGGATCATATTGAGAAGATGATCAGAGAATTTCAAGACTATTTTGCATGGCAAACGAAATACATAACAGGGTTAGATCCAAGCATAGCAGTTCATAAAATCCCAGTTTACCCAGGTGCTAAGCCTGTCAAGTAGAAATTGAGAAGACTCAAGATGGAATGGTCTATACCAATTAAAGAAGAGATTACTAAGCTACTGGACCACAACTTCATTGAGCCCATCAATTATCCATCATGGCTGGCTAACATTGTGTCGATTCCCAAGAAAGATGGTAAAGTCAGAATGTGTGTAGATTACAGGGATCTAAATAAAACCTATCCCAATGATGATTTTCCCTTGCCTCACATTGATCTGTTGGTAGACTGCATGGCAGGTTCTGAATTGGTTTCCTTAATCGACCTGGCTGCAGGGTATAATCAGATAATGGTTCATCCTCCTGACAAAGAGAAAACAGCATTCATTACTGAATGGGGCACCTATTGCTACCGGGTTATGCCATTTGGGCTTAAAAATACCAAGGCAATATACCAAAGGATGGCAACTACCATTTTCCATGACATGATACATAAAGAAATTGAAGTTTATATGGATGACATAGTAATCAAAGGCACCACTGTTGAAAAACATTCAGAAGCACTAAGGCGATTCTTCTTTAGACTTCGCCAGTACAATCTCATGCTCAATCCCGCCAAATGTGTCTTCAGAGCCTCATCTAGAGTATTCCTAGGCCACATGGTCAGTAAGAAGGGTATAAAAGTGGACCCTGCTAAATCAAAGGTAATTCTAGAAATGCCACCTTGATAAACAAAAAAGGAGATCAGAGGTTTCCTTGGACAGCTACAATACATTAGTCGATTCATCAATCAGTTGGCTAATGTATGTGGCCCCATCTTCAAGCTACTCAAAAAAGGAACCTCCAAGCAATGGAATGATGACTGTCAGAAAGCTTTTGACCAGATCAAGTAATACTTGCTAAACCCAATGGTACTACAGCCACCAAGGTTTGGAAGGCCTTTGTTACTTTATCTATCAGTAACCGATGAAGCAGTAGGGGCAATGCTTGCCTAAAATGCTTCTGACTCCAGCAAGGAAAATGCCATCTATTACTTGAGCAAAAGGATGCTGTCTCATGAGCTCAAGTACAGTTTTACAGAAAAGTTATGTCTTGCTTTGGTATGGTCTGCTACAAGCTGCAACACTACCTTTGCTCCTTTACAACTCATGTTCTTGCTGATAAGAGCCCTTTGAAATTCCTTATGGAGAAGCTGGTTCTTGACAATAAGATGGCAAGGTGGATGGCTGTATTAGCTGCATATGATCTAAAATATGTATAACAGAAAGTAGTTAAGGCTAGCATACTAGCTGATTAGTTAGCTGCGGCTCCAGTAGATGATCATTGGGTCGAGCCTAAATTTCCTGATGAAGACATCTTGACAATTGACAGTGAAGTATAGAAGCTCTACTTTGATGGGGCATCTAACAACAAAGGGTATGGTGCCGGCATTGTGTTCATTGCACCGAGTGGGGAAAACCTGCCCATAGCTATGAAACTAAACTTCAAAGTAACAAATAATGAAGCAAAGTATGAGGCATGCATCTATGGTCTTAAGGTAGCAATAAGGCTCAAAATCAAATGCCTTGAGATTTATGGGGATTCGAATCTGATAGTTTCCCAAGCCTTGGGGAAGTGGAAGATTAGAGAAGAACGTTTGGTTCCTTACCATAAACGCTTAAATGTACTAGCAGGCAATTTCCATGAACTGTCTTTCCATTATCTTCTAAGAATGAAGAATAGATTTGCTAATGCTTTGGCAACACTCACCTCAATGCTTGATATAAGCGACGGCTTCATAATCAGACTTGTTATAATTAAAGTTAAGCATGAGCCAGGCTACATAGCTCATTGTTTGAATATTCAAGCGGCTGACAGCAAACCATTGTTTTGGGATATCTTCAATTACATCAAGAATGGACTCTATCTTGAAGGGGCCTCTAAAACAGAAAAGAGGACTTTAAGACAGTTATCTAAGGGTTTCATTCCAAATGGGGAAGTACTCTATAAACGGATTTGGGATAACATCCATCTGAGATGTGTCACTAAAGAAGAAGCCCAACAAATCATGGAACGGATGCATGGTGGTAATGAAGGTCCACACATGAACAGAATTGCTCTAGCCTGCAAGATCATGAATTAAGGTTACTTTTGGCTTACTATGAATCAAGATTGCGTATGATATGTGCAAAAGTGCCATAAGTGTCAGATCTATGCCAAACTTCAAAAGAAGCCTCCTGTACCTCTATCTCCTATCACCATGCCTTGGCCATTTGCAACTTAGAGCCTGGACATCATTGGCAACATAAGCCTGAAGTCTTCCAGCAAACATGAGTTCATTCTAGTCGCTATTGATTATTTCTCCAAATGGGTTGAAGCTGCACCTTACTAGATATTGGACTCCAAACGAGTAGCCCAGTTTATTCGTACCAACATCCTTTATAGGTACGAGGTTCTTTTTGAAATCATCACTGATAATGGATCTCACTTCCAAAAGGAGGTTGCTCAGCTATTAAAGAAGGAGAAAATTCAACACCACAAGTCTTCTCTGCATAGACCTCAAACAAATGGCGCAGTTGAAGCCGCAAATAAGACTCTTAAGAGTATACTGCAGAAGATGGCTAACCATAAGAATTGGCACCTACATTTGCCATATGCCTTATGGGGATACAGAACAACAGTACGTACTCCAACCAGTGCAACACCTTACTCTTTAGTGTATGGGATGGAAGCCATCCTGCCAATCGAGGTAGAAGTCAAGTCAGCTCGTATTTTGAGGGAGAGTCAGTTGGATGAAGTGGAATGGGTGAAAGGCTACCATAACCAACTTCTAGCCATCGATGAAAAGAGAATGGATGCCTTATATCATATGCAAGGTTATCAACAGAAATTGGCTAGGCACTTCGATAAGAGAGTCAGAGACAGAGGATTACAAGAGGGTCACCTTGTCATAAGGGCACATGTTCATGATCCAAGGGGAAAATTCAGACTTAACTAGAGTGGTCCGTTTGTGATCAAGAAGATCTTATCCAGAGGAGTAGCAATCTTGACAGACTTAGATGGCATAGAATTTGCTAGCCCATGCAATCTAGATCAACTCAAGAGATACTTTGCATAAGCATCCCTGTAATTCATGCATAGCATTTGTAGTCATTGTAAAATCATGTTTAGCGTTCACATTTTTCCTCAAAGTCAGAACTACATGGACCTAATTCTCTGTAAAGAGGAAAAAGAATAAAAATCATGAATCATTGTAAGGAGATACGTAGGCAACCCATGCGGGTTCGGTCTAATTCATCAATAAAATTTTCATTTCACATTCACTTGGCTCTTAATTGTGTCATAAAAAAAAATGAAAAAAGCTCGCTAAGTTGAAAACCCGAAAGGGCAACTTAGGCAAAAGTTAGAGCAACAAAAGAAATGAAAAATGATGATGATGTCTTATTTGTTTTATTTAATTTTTAGAACATCAACAGAAAATAAAGACATAATCGAAAATTGTCTTAAGCTAAAACAATAATCATGATTCTTGCTCTATCTCCTCGAGTATAGTAGCCCTTCTAGCCTTCTCTGATTTCTAGGAGTTGGCTATCCACTAGTCAATGTACTGCATGGATTTACCGCCTTGGTTAGCAAGGTGAACAGCATGAAAACCCCTTACCCATCCATTTCTGACAGCTCGAGCAACGGTCTCAGTAATCAGAACAGAGCACCATCTGGGGGCATACCCTGACTATGTCCTATTTGGCTTATAACCCTAGTAGCTTGGTAAAAGGTCACCATCCTCAACCTCAGCAGGTAGACCATCTTGTAGTCAAAGCTCATCGTCATGAAACTTTTGATCTTATACCATTCACACCTTCGTAGCAGGTCATCGGAGTCCAGCTTCATCAACCATTTTGTCCAATCTTTCTCTGAACTCCATTTAATCACAATGGTCCAGGTCCTATACCAGGAAGCAGAATAATCCACCTTGGTGGGAGGTCCCACTATTTGGAGATAATCTCTCAGCCAAATCTGAAAAGTGCAAAAGAGATAAGCACAAAGAAAACACAGAAAGTAGTTGAACTGAAATTCAAAAGTTAGAATTCAACCTAAAGAATAATAGGGCTAATTGACCACAGCCTATCAGAAGTGCAAGACCTGTCTAAACTCATGATGGTCTCAGCCAGCACTATAGCTGCAATAGATCTCCCTTCCTCCATTTGCAGAATCATCTCAGTGACTCTAGCATCCCCCCAATCAGTAGGGCTCACAAAAATGTATCCGGTAGTCAAACAAAAAGATAAAGCCCGCATCCTCAAATGAAACCACCCATCATCCTCAAAATCCTTAGGATTATGGAATTCTTCTATCATAGCAGTCAGATCTACCCAATCATCCACTACCATGGGACTAGCAACCTCTGTACTTAAGTCAAAAAGTCCCTTGAAATAGTTGAAATATCCTACTTTCTCAAAAGGAGTAGCCAACATAGCTTCTGGATTATATCCGAGTAGCATATAAAACTCCTTGAATGTAGGATACATCTCTTCCACAGATGCCCCAAATCTGAAGAAATGGGCAGTTGGATCCCAAAAGCACATACAGGCACGCAGAAATTCCCAATCAATCTTTATGCCTCTTAAGGTGAGCATAGCGCTTACTCCATACTTTCCCAGATTAATTCTCTCCACTTTGGTAAGGTTCTTGCACCATAAGAACATTGCATGGCTGAAATAGGGCTCCATTGTGAGGAATAAAAATAAATAAAATTGATGGAGAGCAAAAATATGTTTGAAAATGACTTTTGGAGGCTCAAAAATCGATGGTATGGACTGGGAAATGGACAGATCTGCTTAAATAGGCAAATTTTTGCCTGCCAGACCACCTACCAGTGGCACGCTAATCGTGCCACCCAGTACGGCAGCACGCCTGATGTGCCGCTGTAGCGACGGCACGTTCAGTGTACCGCCTGCCTTCCTTCTGCCTCCTTGTGCCTCTTTTCCTCCAACAGTTTTTTTTGTGATTTCTCAAAATTTCGGGCTTAAAATAATTCATTTTTCTCAAAATCGAGTAGAAAATGAGAGAAAAAACATGAGGTATAGTGCAATGGAATTCTATTCAGTCAAATAACTGCATACATACCATACACCCATTCCATTCAAAACATCCATAAGTCATACATATCATACATCCAAGATGTCACATAAGCATAAAAAGTGCATATATCTAAAATATCATGCATACATCCATCATCCTCCGTACATGTATACATGAAAAAGCAAAAGCTGACAAAACAGGTCGCTAACAACCACGCCTGGATCTGTGGCGTCCTCGCCTGGACATCTCATGCTCGTGACTATCCTCTGACAAATCCCTGTCATGCAGAAAGGAGGTCAAAATAAATGCATATCGGCCCAAGAGATCATAGTGATAGTGAACAAACTCCATGGGAACATGGGGAAGAAAGGAAAATATATGAGAATCACTACAAGGCAGACAGACAAAGGGCTAAAAGTACCAGCTATGCAAAATTTTTACCTCTGTAACAGTCTCAGGGATAGTAGGGAAGCAGGCTGGATGATCATCAGGAAGATGGAAACATTGTGATCGGCCATCACAAGAAACATAATCCAGATGAGCTGGCAAACGGATAAGACCAGCAGGCAAGGGAACCGGATCAGTCGGACCTCCCACTGAAGCATCTAGAGCTAGGGCTGGAGCTGAGCCACTAGCCCCTGAAGGGCCAATCCCAGAAGGATCAACTGCAAAACCTGAAGGGCCAACCATAACACTTGAAGGTCCAACCCTAGGACCCATGCTGCCAACAGGAATGGTACTACCAGCCCGTAGAGAGATGAAGCTCCCAACTCTGGAGGGAGGACCTCGAGAAGATGATGAACTAGATCCTCTATATGACGGTCACCTCAATCTATCCAAAGGAGGTGTGCCCCGCATCAAGGATGCCTCGCAGAACTCATCATAGTCTAGATCAGGCAACAGGTAATCTAGACAAGAAACTCCGGCAGCCCAATCATCCTCTCCCAGGATAGCCAGCCCATACCTCATATCTGCCGTAGGGGGCTATGGCACAACTCTCTCTCCTATAACCTGTGCCCTTACCCTCTCTCCTAAGTAGAACATCCTCAAAGACTCACAACGGAGTAAGAATCAACAAGAGAATAAATCCATGCTAGGCCTGATCCAGTCTAGAATCCACTCTGCGAACCTGATAAATGGCAACCATCTCACCTGTAAATGGATCTCAATATAAGCAGTAGAAGATAAATAGTAATATTCAGATTAAGATCAACAAAGGAATACCTAGTCTACAGTCACAGTAGCAAAGATTTGTCTGCAATGATCAAATGGCCGTGCTATGAAGGAATTTCTGTTGGATGCCCTCTAAATACGTCTATAGGGGGTCAAATAGTAGTAGGCTCTCTCAGTGGTAGAGCTAGCATCGGAAAGTGCTCATAAGCCCAATACTATAGGAAAACAGAATTTTGTCAGTCACTAAGCAAAGATCAAATAATAGAATACCAAAGTATAGTACTCACCTCGAGCACAATGGAAGTACCACCATAGCTGCAGAGTGTGCCACGGGAAATACTGCACAGCTCATGATACATAGCACAAAGGGCTGCACCTCTCCAGTCAAACTCGCCAATCTCATCCAGATTCTCCAGAGATCGCAGGACATTCAAATTAATGTTGTCCTTGTTGTTATACAGAAAGGTGCAACTCAAGATAATCAAGGCACAAAGTCTAACACCCTGATTAACACCATACTAACCAGGAGTCTGACCCATGGTCATCAAAGCCTGATGAAGCTAAGAGCGTGGGACATTGAGGTTCCCACGAGGGGGATATGCCCCAATCAGAGCGGTCATCTCTACAGAAGAGCGCTCGATCCATGAAGAATAAAACTTGAGAGGATAAGATCTGAAATGCATACCAGTAAGCATGCTCCACTCGAGGGGAGTGACTGTCATCTCACCGCAAGAAAGGTGGAATGTGTTGGTAGTATCCCACCAGCACTCTGCCAGTGCCCGGACTACAATGGTATTAATCGGCTGCTTGATATCCAGCTCCAGCCATCTGAGCAAGCCAGATGGCTCAAGGCACAGATGAATAGCCTCCTAATTATTTAGCTAAATGTGGACCAGCTCCATGACACTACGGCCTCCCCTAGGCCTCAGTTGTACTCTCTGTAATTTTTTTTAAAAAAAATTATTATTATTGATAATTATAGAAATTCTTACTGACTGTGTAGCGAAAGGAAAGCATACCTGAAGAGATCCAGTGAAGCTGACATGGTGATCTGGCTCCTTCAGCAATGTCTTTGGGTCTTGAGTACCCACTGCTGGTTGATTGAAGATTTCCATATTAAGAGAACAAAAAAGAGAGAAAAATTTTAGAGAGAAAAGTAAAAGCTAGAGAGAGGGAGAGAAGAGAGAGAGTGAAAATGTGAATATGAGGAAATTTGAAGGAAATGAAGGTTTATATAGGAGTAGAGGTGGGCCCCCCCTCATAACATCTTTTAACTTTTTTGATTCGTAGGTCCAGTTCACATGTTTTTACCATAACGGGCTCATTTTAAATCGAAATTCAGTTCCGTCTGAAGAAGTGAATCCGCATGATCTTTGTCCATCTCCCAAAATAGATGGGGTCTTGATCGGAGTTCAGAATCTCCTAAAATTGTAGAAAAATTGAAAATTCAAAAATAGCTTAAAAATTGGAAAACAGTCCAAACATAGTCAAAATAGCTAGAAATCATACATGAAGCTCTTGCACAACTCCCAATATTGAAAGAGACATTCAGAATGCTCAAAATGACATCTTAAGCCTTCTAGTTCATACTTATCATATTCGGCCCTTGTCTGGCTAAATTAGATAAGGAGGCAGCTGTGAACCCTCAAAATTGCACCTCCAGTCGACCATCTTTCAGTTACAAACCCACAAGATCAAACCGAGCTCGAACCGAAACTAAAACGGACTCGAAATGGACGAAAAGCAAGAAGCTAGTTGAACCGCACGAGAGGCAAGTCGCCATCCAGGCGTGCCGCCTTCAATGCGTGCCGCCAGTAGGGCGGCACCGCAGGGCGGCACTGAATTGGTGCCAGCAGCCAAGCGGCACACTTAACATGACACCGGATGGCCCGCATGTCGTCAATGCCACCCATGCCGCCGGCAACGTGCTAACGCCACCGTCCATACCGCTAGAACCCCCTCTGGCAGCTTTATAAATAGAGCCTCCTTTAAGCTCATTTGGGACACATTTTTCAAGACATTCCAACACATTCCAAGGCAGTTGACACACATTCTAAGGCATAAATCCTCTCTTATACTAACATACTTGTTGCTTTTAGATCCAGATTCCAAGTTTCTTTTGAATTCAAAATGGAGTTGAGATCTGGAGCAAGGCTCGTTCCATTTGTTCGAAAGTCAAAAAAAGCAAAGGTACAATCTCTTTTTTTATTTTCAAAATTCTACATTCTAATCTAGAATTCTCTTTAGGTCTAAAACTGAAAAGATCTAAAAAACTTGTTAATTTAAGAATCAGAATTAAATTAATAAGCAAACCAACACATTTTTAAAACCCCTTCTTTGCAAGAAGGAAGAACTGCGTTGGGTTTGATTCCTATTCAATAGGATACGCAGGCTGCCATTCTGAAGGGCATCAACTCCAAAATCTTTTTATCAATATTTTGTCCTTTTTTTTTTTACATTAATCTTTTGTTTATGATTTTATAGCTTAATTGGGGAATGTGTGCTTTTCCTAGTTCCCATAAGGACTAGAGGAAAGATTCTCTTTATTTCAATTATTTTGATATTGTAATAATTAAGTAGGATTTATCTTGCTTATTTATTGTCATTCCATCTCATCATATATATATATATATATATATACACACACACACACACACACACACACACACACACACACATATATATATATATATATGTGTGTGTGTGTGTGTGTGTGTGTGTATATATATATATATATATATTTGTTTCATTCATCATTATATTTCTGTTCATGCATACACAAAAATTCCTTTTTCAAGAGTTATTTTGCAATTTTAGCCAAACTAAAGAAAATATATTTTCTTAATTGTCTAATTGCCAAAACCTGATCCCCAAGCCCTTCTTGGTCACTTGTGGATTGGTGCATTTTTCCATTGGGATAAATCAAATCATTTTTGGAGTCAATCAATTTGGGTTTTTCTTTAATTTTCCCAATTAAAATGAATAAATTAAAGTGGTGACTCACTTTTTAACTTTCAAATTACAAAAATCAATTTTCTAAACTGACAGTGAGTTCCAATTATGGAGTTTCTCTCGAAGTGCATTTCGATTCCTCCGCGAATTGGACCGGTGCTCAAGCGAGGCCTCACACACGTATATTATGTTACAAGCGAATAAGGTAGCAGCCTTCACTCTATATTTATGGTACGAGTGGACAAGGTTGTAGCCTTTACTCTATATGATACAAATTATAAGTTTGATATCCATGAACTTTGCTAAATTGCAAACCAAGAACCATGAGTTATGAATCATGGACTATAAGCAATAAACCCTTTTTAAGGGATGTGTGTTATTGTGTAAGCTATATTATTTACTTATTGAAATCATCTATCTCACTCATTTTCTTCTGTGGTTACTAGGTGAGCATTATAAGGAGACAAGGTGATAGCTCAAGCAATCTACTCCATTTGGGGAACTTCCTTGTCTGAGTCTACTTATATATTATGATATGCAAGAGTCACTCTTAGATGGCTCTCGATTATCATCTATAACTGTTTCATTCATCATTCTTACTCCTAGTCATGCATACACTAAAATTACCTTTTTTAGAGTTATTTTGTAATTTTTAGCCAAACTAAAAAAAATAATATTTTCTTAATTTGTGTAAATACCAAAATCTGATCTCCAAGCTCTCTTTGGCCATTCGCAGATTAATGCCTTTCCGTTAGGATAAATCAAACATTTTTTAAGTCAATTAATTTAGATTTTTTTTAATTTTTTCAATTAGAATAAATAAATTAAAGTGGCAACTCCATTTTACAAATAACAAATTGTAAAACTTAATTTTTTGAACTCATAGTGAATTTCAATCGTGAAGTCTCTCTCGAAAAACATTTCGATTCTCCTCAGCAAATCAGATCGGTACTCGGGTGAAGTCTCGCAATTATCAAAATTAAACGTGTTGCAATGACAAATTTCGTAAAAGTTTAGGAATTTTTTTTTTTTAATTAATCCAATGGACAACATCCATTGACACTGTTTAGGCTTGTATTCAAATAATTATCCAAAGCCATTTCATCTGTAGACCTTTGCGTTTCTTAAGGATTTTTTCCCAGATAAAATTTGCACCATCACAATAGTGAAGCATAGCACGCAAGCAACAGCGACCATATGAAAACGAAGATGGATAAGACTGCTCGTAAAATGTATACCGCTGTACTCAAAACACTAGAAAGCAATTTAGAAAGAACTATAAAGCAATCAATTCCTTTTTTGGAGATGAGCAATCAATTTTAAAAATATACTACGAAGCAAACAATAAAAAGACTTTATTGTTAAGCCACATTTTTAAAAATAAGTTAATAAATTATTTGAAATGAACTTCACCATATTTAGATTAGCCATCCTGGCCTCGATTCGATGCCTTGTACTCTTTCAAAGTATCAAAAAAGTAAATAAAATCACCAGCACCGAGGAGTTATTTCTCTGCTCCATTGTTCTTTTGTTATTATTATTATTATTATTATTATCATGAAAGAAAAATAAACTTTAATCAAACATATCTGGATTGTTCTGATAGGTACACATGATTCCAAGAACATGACAAGCTAGAAGTAAAGCTATAAATCAAGCACCAAATATTCCACTCCAAGGTGTTGTGATAAATTTGTACACAAGAAACTTTGAACACAAAATTCATCTAAAAAACAGTAATCTGGTTAGAGTGTCTCCCTGGAGTACAGGAACAATGGGGGCAGTCGGCATTCTTATTATCTGGTGCTTGGATTCAATACCTAGCGATAGAAACTTTTAAGGTTCCAAAAATGGGATCTCTACAAATTTTTCCATCGTGGGACCCGTAAGTGTGATGAGTATGTGTACACAAAAGGAAGAACCGCCTCCTACCAAACTGCTTAGCATTTACACTAGTAAAATTTTTGGTACTTACACAGATCTGATAAATTGAATCCACCTCGACAATTCTTCATCAGCACCTAGGCTCCTGCTTCAATTGGATCCCACTAGGCGAGCCAAACATCATCGACTAGAGAAGCAAAACAAGAGCAGTTACAAATGAAAATTCATTTATTTATTAAAAAAAAAAACCCTATGTAGTCTAAAAAGTTTAGTTTTCGATAGCACCAGCAACATGGGTTAGTGGCTGATGACTGTTCCAGGGATGATGGCCACTGACTGGATTATGCAAATAAGTTATAGGTTATGGCATGGAGCTTACCTGAGTTCTACTTGGTAATATACTATTTGCAAGATCCTCATTTATAGACACAGGAAGTGGTGGCATCTGGCTCATTATGCCAGGCATACCTCTCATGCTGCAAATAATCAGATCAGGAACTTCAATAATATTAGCAATGTCAGAAGTCATTTATAATTAAAATGATGATAAATGGCCACACCAAATACTGAATTCAATGTATTCAAAATGCCACATACTCGTTCAGGATGGCAGTAATATTGCTCCTTGTGTGACAAAAGAGGTCAATGTTATCCTGTAACTGTTTGTAAAAGTTTTAAATTATTATGTCATTCCCAATAAACCATAACTAATTTTACAGTGCCAAGGAAAATTTTAAATATCAAGCACCAAAATACAGACATCACCACCGAAAAAAAAAAAAAAAAAAAAAAGTAATAACAAATAACCAATAGTTTAAACACGCATGCCCCCCAATGACAGGCTTCATAAATGAAATGTGGTATTACATTGACAAAAACCACTTTCAATTTCATTATATGTTCTAACAGGAAAATAAAAGCATATGTAACTCCGTCAAAGACCAATATATTGCGTAACCTTGCTTCTCTGTTGATGCAGCCCTTATGAGGAGAAATAGCAACTTAATTGTGGCTGTTGTATTATGAGGAGAATCCTCTAATGATGCATCCATTATGGACATATGCGCAGATAGTGATTATGAGCTAGACTTCGTAATTAAAATTCTAGCACTTTGGCAATGAATCAGATGGAAGATAATGAAAAGCATAGATAAAAATTAAAATATATGGCAGCAGCAGTTTTTTCCGACGGGAATGATAGCAAACTGAGAGAGGATGACAGAAAAACATGAGAATACAATGAATTCTACAGTGAAGCAAGAAAGATAGATTTGAAATGAGATTTTAAACATGAGGCAAGTCAACAATGACTTCTACAGTGAAGCAAGAAAGATAGATTTGAAATGAGATTTTAAACATGAGGCAAGTCTTTTCTTCTTTTTGTTTTCCTGAAAAAGAGAGTTGGGGTTGGTGGGTGGGCATTTTGTGGTTCAAGAAATTTTGTTTCAGCTTGTAAAATATTGACATGTAAGCTACTTTTAAGTTTATATGCATCCAAAGGGATTGTTACCATTTCACTTCAACTTCCAAAAACTGGAGATAGAGTTATAACTTTCAGTAGCTTGGTTCAATCATAGAAAAGAATGGCGAGAGCAAGGAAGATATCAATCACGGGATTAAGGCAGAATGTTGACTTGGAGAAAGTGCATTTGACAATAACTTCCGCATTCAACACTTAAATTGAAAAAATTTTCATATGCTAACTGCAAAGTAAAAGTTTCTGCATAAGCCTAATGACTAAATACCCAGACCTTTTGAAAAATTGCAACTGTACCCAGACCTTTCAAAATTAGAGTATTTTACCCTTGTGATAAGCGCCAGAAAAAATTAATAGGTATATTTGGCTAATTTTCAATTCAAAATTATCAACTGGTTACAATTGCAACTAATTTCAAAATTAAGGTAAAATGATCTATTTTAAAAAGTTCTGAGTACAATTGCAATTTTTCGAAAAGGTTCGGGTCTTTATGGCCATTAAGCCTTCTACTTAATATGCCAAGTGAAATATTAATTCTTTCTCAATATCCGCCACCACTCATCATGGTGGTAGGAATGGCAACATGGCGGGTTTTGCCATCTCCATTCCTGCCCCACTCCCTCAAGCACATGCCCTGTCCCATAGAGTAAGGGGAAACAATATTCTTCCTTAACTCATTCTCACACACACAACAAAAATATGTATTTCATTGAGTACACGTAATATGCTGATTGTTAGGTTTCCAAAATAACTTTAAATGGCAGTCATGGCTACAATCACAAATGCAGTTGTGGAATAAGGGCCATTAAAAACTAGTCACAGCTGTTACAGTGGTTTTCTTTTCTTTTTTTTTTTTTCTCTTGGGCTTTGCTTAGACTTGGAAAAAAAAAAAGACTAAAATCCCCTATCTCCAGCTAATCTATTAACGAAAAACGCACAAAATAATAATAATGTTGATCATTTAATTCCTAAGTAAGGACAAAGTAAAATGGAAATAAATACAACTAAAACAATTTTCCTAGGAAAAAGGAAAAACAGCTTGAACACAATCTTATGAAGTAGGTCTTAGCTTTTACTTTTAGTAGAACAAGCAAGTTGGCTATTTAAGGTTTTAACAAGTTTATAAAACATCCGAGTGTTACTATTGTGCAACATGTAACATAAAAGCAAAAGTAATGCAAGTATAAAGTGGAGTGTGCAAAACCAGTCCAGAGATCATTCTGACCAAGTTACATCCACTATATTTTTTTTCCCTTTTTTTTTTCCTTTGAACTGTTACATCCACTGTACATAAAATACCAAGATACCTAAAATTAACATAGACAGTATATGCACTATTTTTATATCAGTTCTATATATCATTATGGGGATCATAAATCAATTACTTGGTGATTGTGAAGCAATGATCAAATATACCTTGCAAGATGGTGAAGCCACTTCTTTTTATAAGCTAGCAGTCATTGTCTGAACCAACATTAAAAGTTAAAAAAATAATTAAATAGAGAAGAAGGGGCATTCACCTTGAAGGTAGAAAGGTTAGCTGTGATTTTACTAAAAGTCTGACAATTTTCTTCCAAGAGATGCCTGGCTGTACCACTTATTCCTGAGATCACCAGAATAGCAAATAAGGACTATTCCTCAAACATGTGACCTACAAAGTCACCAAAGGAACAACTTTACCAGTTGCCCCAGGGCTCACCCTCCACCAGAGTTATAAATACATCAACAAAAACCACATACTTTGAAACTATAAAAAATAAAGAATTTTTGTGATTTATTCATATAAAGAACAAGATGAAAACGAACTGCAAAGTAAAATGTCTTTGAAAGTATTGTATAAATCATGGGTAATTATAAAAAGATCATATATATATATATATATATATATATAAAATACACACTTGTCATTTATACATGTAAATGTAAGTTATTCCATGCTATTCAATTAACACTTCCTTTAGCTATTAAAAGTATTAATGCATTGCATATTTAGTTATTATCTTAATGTTAATTTATGTCATTTTGAACATTTTTTTAAAAAATAGAAATCAAGGTAGCATCATTATAGGTGGCTTGATCAAGCAACCATACAACCACCACTAATGCCATTATTTAAAATCTTAATCATACTTAACTTGAAGTCCTTACACAGGCATCAAGTGGCACAATACAAATTAGGAAAGAATACAAGTGTCCTACCAATATATATATATATATATATATATATATATATATATATCCAATGTGAGCAAAACCTAAATAAATATCTGACTGATCTTTCATTTTTCTCCATTAGCCTACCCTATAGTTGTGAAGTTTTGCCTTAATGAGATCCCAGGGTTTGCACCTAGGTCAGGCTAAGGCAAGGCAACATCCCTAAATCTTTCTGATTCAGAAAAAGATCCACAGTGCCTCTCCCCCCAGCCACTAGATATAGCATACTAGTCAGTATGCCCCCACCCCGGTTGCGATCCTGCAAGGGTGAGCTAACTCCAAAAACCCATCCTCAGTTTGGATTGCAGGTTGCAAGTCTCCTGCACGAAGCCGGAAGCGCTGGTAACCGCCGCCCCTCTCTCTACTTTTCCCAGTTCAATCGCTTTCTTTCTTCAGGTTCAAATTCTTATTCTAACTTCTTTGTGTTCTTTCTCTATCTTAAATTCTTATTCTTCTTTAAACTTTTTCATCCTCTGTCTTCTACTTCCCCCCTCTCCTCCAACGTTTTTTTTTTATTTTTTATTTCTAATAATCATTGTTCTGACGTGCCCCTCCCTTTCTTTCTTCAACTTCATGATCAGTAACTGCAGCAGATCTTTCTTTTTTGTGCTTAATTTATCATCTGCTTCTTTTCAAGTGACAATGATGTGATGTGATATTTAATTATCGTAATATGACTTTATATGCCTATTTCTTCTCCTTTGTTCCCCCTCCATTATCTGCTTCTTTCTCAATAGTTCTTACATAATTTTATGTACATGCTTGATTAAACAGCAACATTAAATGCTCACAGCTGACATCTCTAATGGCGATAATGGGAGAAATTTTATGTTTAGTAGCATTTGCTATTTTCTTTGCATTATGTTGAATTAATTTTAGTAGTTAAGTTATTTGTAGCTTGAGAAAGAACTTAGAGAATGTCATTATACGTTTTTGTTAAACCATATTTGATGGTAATTGCTTTATTTTTCACTCTTTTGCTCTTATGATTTGTGTTGAATTAGCACCAGTAATTCTTCTTTGTAATGTCAATGCTGATTCAAGATTTTTTTTTTTTTTTTTTTTTTTAGTACTAGCACGTCAAATCATCTACTTCTTTTACAAACACTTTTAATAAATTTGTGCCTCAGACCCCTAGAGGACGTGCTTTGTGCTTTGCACCTATGCTCCAAGTATAACATGTGCCTTGGTAGACCCCTGCACCTTTGGCATCTATTGTATGCCCTAATTAGAGAAACCTCAACCTTGAATTTCAAATAATGAAAGCGTATCTGTATTTCCTATTGAAGCTTGAAGTTACACCCTAGGACTTGATTCCAACTTCTCTTGGTTTTTGTAGTATTGAATAGAATAATATTTTTCTCCTCGTTTGTACAATTGGAATTTTCCAGAATGATGAAATCAATTATTTCCTATATTTTCCAATCTAATATGTTAAAGTTCACTGTCAAGTTTGTGGCTATGCCCAATAAAATTTAATTTCTACCTCCCCAATGGTAGTTTCATTCTCTACTTTTTACTGGTTCCATTCATTCCTTCGCTCACACAGGTGGCTATGAAGCAGCTGGTAGCTACTTCTCCATATGTTCCACATAACATGACTGTTGACTCATATCCTCTTTAAGGGAATTCTTTACAACCTTATTCAAGTATTATACATGATGCTTAGGATATAAACTCATTAGCCACATATTAAACATTTGTGTTCTCTTTCTTGGTAACTTAGTATTTCAATGGGAAGTAATTCTAAGCTAGAAGCTCACTAGAAGATGTGGCTTCAAGGTGTCCAGAATTTCTTCACCAAGAAAGCTTTTCCATACAGAGATGTGATCCGTACTCTTGGAAGCTTATGCCATTTTGTATGTCATCGCTAGCATCCCCCCTCTCTGTCTCTCTCTCTCCCCCTCTCTCTTATTTTATCCCTACATAGCCTCCACCATCAAAAGCAGTTCCTTGCCTTGATTGTCACTCAAACACACTTGCATTTCTAATCTTGATTTTTAACAAACCAGATAATTTCTCCTTCAATTAAGACTCAAAATTTAAAATTCTTCGTCTACACTAAGCATACGTAAGGTCCACCACCATCCCAGTAAAACAGCCCCTAATATCTGCTTCATCAAGGCTATTCTGCATTAGAAAAAAGAGGATAGAATCCCCAGGATTTCAGGTCCCTTTTTTCCAGCTCTGTGCAACTTCCACAAAGCCAAGCTCAAAAACCCTCAAAATTTGAACTTCAAAGGAGAGCATGCCCCAATATCAGTTAGCAAGATTGAACTTAGAGACAACCTGCAAAGCACTCAATGAGTGTAAACAAATTCTGAACACATGGAACTAACTAAATCAACCTATCTTACAGAAAAAATAAAAACACATAGTAGCTTGACTTACAATACCATCTTCGAACCTTTAGTGTCACTAAACACACAACTTTACAGCTTCGAATTCAATAGTTTGTGTTAAAAGGTTAAACTAATTAACCAGAGAAAGCAGGAAAAAGAAAAAGGAGCAATATTGGGTTTAAATTCCTATATCATACAAACATAAGTTCCAAAATTACAAATATACGCTTGGAAGAAGGGAAAGACAGTTCCATACCACCTTGAAAGAACAATATTTAAGATTCTTGTAAGGAAAACACTAACCTTCAAAGGACAAAGGTTCGACCTGGCTTACATCGTGCGTCATTACCGGGTACACAGCCATGTTCTGTGGCACAGCTGAAGGAAAATTCAAATTTGAGGATGATTCCACCAGCTTATCCTGAAGAAGCATGATCTTTAGAATACTGGTTCTTCAATCAACATTACATCCTAAAGACATTAATTGATTCAATAAATTAAAACATCAATCAGATCTTAAGTGCTGCAGTACAACTAAATTAAGTCCCTTCAGGTTTCTATAACTTATTCAGCAAAAATATAGTAATCAGAATTCCAGCTGCCATAAAGTGCAAATTTTGTTATGAATATCTAATGACAGCAATACATTTCTTCAACATGAGACTCATACTGGAAGTTTCATAATCAGAAGTTGCAGCAATTCACTGTTGTAAATATGTTGGATTGAGAAGCTTAGTATGAACCTGTAAGGGAGTAATCCCATAACATAAAAGGTGTCATATGCATCCTGGTTGCATGTATTCATAACTTAACTTCATAACTTAACTTTAACATAGAGTACTATCATGCAGCATATAAAACAGGATTGCCTAGTAAGTGTAAGAGGTATGTACTCTTCTCTCTCTCTCTCTCTCTCTCTCTCACTTGCACATACGCATGCATGCAAATATATATTAAATACAGGACTTCCCTATTCTTCTTTCCCAAAATCCCTAATTTTTCAAATCCATAATGTATATGATACAGATTACTCAGCTATGTCCTATCTCCTGTATCACAGTCATCATGCTGATATGCAAAAGCTAGAAAAAGGGTACAGCTGCCAGGCACTTCAAAATGAAGAGGAGAAAAGTATTCAAAATATTAGACAATTTCCAATATCATAAACACAAATTATTATCAAAACTGATACCATATCCACGCAACTTACGGCCCAGCAGGATGCATTCTTTTCAATAGGGGCAAAAAATAAAAGGAAAGAAACCATTGATGGGCATCAGGTCCTGGAAAATTCATACTAGAAAGAGAAAGGAGACAGCAGGAGGAATACACCACAGTGAATAACATTAGGGCCAGGCATCATATGGCTCATGATACAATGGTAAGTGGAGTAAAATATGAAATTACAAACAAGTGGCGTTCAGTATGCACAGGGTGAATAAATTTGTTTAACTGCAAACTAAAGCACATTTTTCCCCAAAGCATCAAACAAAACTAAAGAAAGTAAAATCAATTTCATATAAAGATCTCCATACCTTCCTATTATTGACCTTCTTTCCCAAATTATATTCTTCAGCTTTCCTTCGCTTTCTCTGTGAAAGGATTTCATATTTCAACTCAAATAAAAATCTCTAAGATAATTTTTAAGCTTGCAAACCCAGAAACGCATAATATTTGAAAATTAAAATTGGGGAAATTTATAATCATGATGACTGAGCTTTCCACCTAGTTTCAATTTGGCCACAAATCATAAATTTTCAATCACAATAAAATCAGTGAATAGAATCTGTTGAAAGACCCACAGGAAAAGTTGATTTAAAATTGTAGATGCGATATTTGAGGGAAAAAAGAAATAAAGAAAAGAAAATTCAGATAGAAAATAAAAAAATTGGTCTTTTTAGAGTCCACAGATGCTAAAAAAGGAAAAATCATGAATTGGTAGCCATATTAGATTTCAAACAAGTCTTTCACTGGATTCTGAGGTCATTAGCTAAATGAGACTAATTTGATGATTGAAGAGAAAATTAATAAAAATTAAAGATTCATGACCCAATTGACCATGGTTGCAATTTACCCCAAAAACTTTGACACTGAACAGAGAACACAATTGAAGATCAAATAATAGAACAAAGCATTAAGATGCATCCATTTTAGGAAGTTCACAAATCACAAGTATATTGACTTGAACAATTATTAGCCTAAGTTCCCCTTCAGAGCTTCCATTCATACCACTTTTCCCATGCATTGTTCTTACACTACAGTTTTCTGTGCAAGACCAAATACAAAACTAATAACAATAAAGAGAAATCCCAATCCTAGCAGTTATTAACTTTCAACCAAAATAATTTTTGTACTTTAACATACTTAGGAGCTGGAAAAAGCATTTCTTTTGAAGAATGAATATGAAGGAAGAAATAAAAAACATTTTAGCATCACAAACAAGTCTGACCTACAATACCAACCACATGTTTCAAAGTTATCAACACCATAAATAAGACATGAAAGGCATCATTAAGGACCAGAGAACCTACCGTCATCCATCTACACCTCAATGCAACATCACGTACAGTTTTATCACGCAAGCTAGCTGCAATCTTTATATACCTCATGATGCTGGGCTCATCAGCAAATCTATATATTCAAACAAAATTATCAGCAAGAGAAAATTAACATATAAAAGCAAAGTTAGATAAAATTTGCCCCTGTTGGAAAACAAACATATAGGGTGAAATAAAAAAATGAAAAAAATCAGACCATGTCAAATAAACAGGGGAAGCAGTCACCAAACATAACCATGCTTGATATAAACTTATAAGGCAGTAAAAACCATGGTATGCTGAGAAACATCTGTCAATATTAGCAAGAGTGAGTTATTGTATCATGTATAGTTGTACATACAAGACCAGAAGCTACAAGTACTTTGTTCGGAGTGAACATGTTAACAAAACCAGATTTTAATTTTCTCTCTATTATGAAATGACATAAATTCCCCTTCTTAAAAAGTCCAAGCACCATTGACTTCCAAACCAGTTGAACAAGCAACCCCAGATATTAAAAACATAAACTATTAGGACAATAGATCATTAATAAGACCCCTTTTTTACTTTATTTAATCCTTCATTTATTCTTCTTTATTTTTATCATCAACAATAGAATTGAAAATTGAACCACCTGTAGAATTACACTGGCACTCACATATCTTCATGAGCATGTCCATCTAAATTAATAGTTAACAGTTATGAAGGAAAAGCATAGCTCAAAAACAAACTTAGTACTTCTTCAGGCCTTCGTCCAATTTGTGCTGTTCATCAATAGACCACTCCACAGCCAAGCCTGTGTCATGCTTGAGACCAGAAGTAGGGTCAATAAGAAGAGAAGAAGCAGAAGAATTGACAGAATGACCATGAACTATTCCGGGAGGACTACTGTTAATCAAGCTGGAACTCCCAGGCAACATAACAGTACTAGCACCAGTATTCATCCCAAAGTAACTCCTCATCGGAATCATCTCCGAGGAGCTATTTATAACATCAGATTGAAAGGATATAGCGTGCCGATTGAGCGCAGAACCCAAGACTTCTTCACGGTGAAATCCTGAGTTGGACTGTGCTGCCATTTTTTCCCTGCCGAATTCTCTACCACACCATAATCCCACTGAACCAGCGGAAATTCAAAGTTCAAAGTCACATTTCAAGACTTCACTTGCTCTGCAAAAAAATTGCATAAAATTAGCTATTTGTTATATATATATATATATATATATATATATATATATATATATATATATATATATATATATATATATATTCAAAACATAATCGACCTAAAGTCCAACAAAGCACACTTGAATTGGCAATCGCACTCTTGATAAGAAAAGAAATAATAATAAATAAATAAACTCAAAAACCACAAAATTACCCCAGAATCCCCAAATCATTATCATTTCAAGAAGGTAAAAAAGCTAAAATTACTCTCAATCAGACTCAAAGCCGCTGAAAAAAAAAAAAAAGAAAAGATTGGAATCAGCAAGCAAATAAACTCCAAACGGCAGAAGACGAAAACCCTAAACAGTGAAAAAAAGAAATGGAAGGTGTGGTAGCGAGAGAGAAAATGGAAGGCGTTGAGTTACCTTTTGAGAGGGCCACTTTCCGACGGAGCCCTAGTTGGCTTGTTGGGGGCTGAATTGCCTTTGCCTCTTTTTTTTTTTTTTTTTTTTTCGCCCCTTTTACTCGCTCATTCCCATGCGCCAACTACATATAGTGTCATTTCTACTAATAAGGCTATCCTTTTTTCTTTTGTTTTTTTTTTCCTGCTTTCTCTGTGCGCGCGTAGGGAGACGAAAGATGGCTTACAGCTCTACCAACAGCAAAGCAGAGGAAAAGCAAAAAGGTTTTTGAAGCGTTCTTTTTTTATTTTTGGAAAATGAAAAATATATAATAAAACAAAAATAAATAAATAAAAGGATTTAATAATTGTTGTTTCCAGATCTTGGAATTCAGCAACAGTGCGAATCCCCATAAGCATTTGATGCCAATTATTGTGGACTCTCCACCTTTCCTTTTTCTGCTTATTTTTTATTGTTTTATTATCTTTTGGATTTTTATTTTCCTTCAACACTAACATCATCTGCAACATTTGCAATTCCCCCTCAACTTGGGCTGCTGTGCGTCTCCCCTTTGTATGGAGAAATATTCAATATGATTTGAATCAAAAAGCGAGTTGAGAACCATAATCCAAATGTGATATCGTACCATTAAAAATCGATAATTATTTTAAGTTTGATATATTGGAAAATCATAATTATTTTAAGTTTGATTTATTAGAAAATCAAAATTTTTTAAGTTTATTTATACTTATTTTAGTTCAATGGTTGAAGTTAGGTATTAGCAATCAACCTCAACTCTTAACCATTAGTGATCCACAATTATAGTAAGCACTAATCATTACAAATATTATACGATGAGAAATAAATATAAAAGTTAAATTGGACCAAAATTGAAATAGGCCTACAAAAGTCTGTAAGCCTAAAAATAAGCTCGCTATAAAAATAGGGCAATTGAGAGGTACCTCACCTTGTCATAAGAGAGAGGCCCTCACCATTAGATGGATGGCTTACCCAATTTAGGGTTAGGGAACAAGTCCACGTGGCTTTTAAATGTGTGAGGCCCTCTCAAGTCTTTATTTTTCAGTATATCTCAATATCTCTAATTTAAGGATGGCAATTAATCTATCCCGCTCCTAATATTTTTCTCATTTATTAAATGGGATGAGCGGGTTTAAAATTTGAAATCTAAGTCAAGTTCGAGATTTGAGGCGGATAATGATATAACCCAAGCCAATTATATATATATATATATATTAAATGATTATTTTTATAGAAAAATAAGTAAAAAAGAGTATACGCAACTTTAGGGTGCGTGGCTAGGAGTGTGCCCCAAACCTTTGGTGCGTGGCCTTCCATGCTTCTCAAGCCAGAGGCGCGTGGTCTATGACATGCCCTGTGTCTGCTATAGGCTCTTTGCGTATTGTTCTATCCCTTTTCTTCATTATTTATGGTCTGTTTGGAGTCTTTTTCATTCCTATGAGTGCTCACTCATCTGAAACATGTTTTTTGTTCTTTTATTACTAAAAAAGGCTGACTTTTTATTTGTTTCCACTTGGGGTCTCGATTTGATTGCATCTTGTGAACCCTCAAGTTTGCACCTCCAAATGACCAACACTCAATTACAAACTCGTAAAATCAAATCGAGCTTGAATCGAATCAGAAACGAGTTAAAATAGGTTGAAACAAGTTGAGCGGAGATCTAGGTACATGTAAGGGCAAGGCAACGTCCTGTCGTGTGAAGCAGCACCCAAAGCATGCCTGCCGCCCGCCTGCCAACACCTTAGTAGTGTCACCAGCACTGCCAGTGGGCCACTAGTGCCGGTAGGACACCTCCTTTTCTTAACTTCCACTCAAAATTTTCCTATAAATAGGGCCCACTTCCAGTCATTTGACAACAACAAGTTTTCAGATATCAAAATCTAGAATTTTCGTTAAGTTTTAAGCTAAAATTTGTCAAATTTTCTAAAATAAAAAAAATCTCTTTTCTCCAATTTCATATCTAATTTTCGAGTTTAATTTTGATTTTCAATTACTATTTCTTAGTTTCTTTGTTTGTTTAACTCTTTCTGTGCAAAATTCATCTCGTGAGATCCTGATCTAAAGTGAAAATTAGATTTGGTGTAAGGCTTGCCCCGTTCATACAAAGAAAGCATAAAACCAATGTACAATTCCTTCTTTCGAGATTTCTTAAATCAGACATAGAATTTTCTCTTTTGTATCTTACCGTAGGTTTAAAACTGAAAAGATCTAAAGTTATTAATTTTAAATCTGAATTAAATTAACAAATCAAATTAACCTTTTTCAAAATTCTTCCTTTGTAAAAGGGTAGAACTGCGTGGGGTTTATTCCCCTTCAAAAGGAATACGTAGGTATGTCAATCCTTTAGGCATCAACTCCAAACTATTTTATAAAATAATTTTCCCTTTTGTTTCATTTTTTATGAGATTATTTTTATTTTGTTTTCTCTTACATATAATTGTGTTGTCTCCTTCGTGCTAATCTCCGTTTGATTTATTAATTCTTGCAATTAGTTGATAAATGTGTGCTTTTTCTAGCACCCATATGTGCTAGAGAAAAGATCATCTCTTTTATTTATTTTTAATCCATTTTGGTTTGTAACAATGCTTAAGTATATTTTATTTTGTTCATCACTTTATAACTGTTATGCATTGCACGGATATTATTACTCACGCATCATCCTTATTTCTATTCATGAAATTTATTTTAAGTCATTTTGTATTAAAATTGCCAAACTAATTTTGTTAAAATAAATCGAAAATCTAGTTTTCAAATCCTCTTTCGTTTCGAGGCTAACAATCTTTTTCTTTAGGATATTAATTAGAGTCAATTTGGGTTTTTTCCTTAATATCTTTTCCAAATAAAATAAAATTAAAATGGCGACTCTTCAAAATCAATCAATCTGAACCCAAGAGTTCCATTGTGAGTTCAAACTCAAATAAGCATTTCAATCCCACTCAGCAGATTGGACCGGTGCTCGAGCAAGACCTCACAGTCGGTGACTCCATTAGGAAAATTCTCCTTTATAAAAGAAAAGTAGGCTCATAATTGGTTTAAAAATAAATTTGGCACTTTTAACACAAAAATGACTTTCATGCATCACTTGCATGGACTCCTTGCCTTTTAGCCTAGATTTCTTAGGAAAACAATGGATATAAAGTAACATCGAGTGGGTAACCCTATTTGGGTCTATTCACCGATAGTGAAATCATCTACCCTGCGACAAATCCTTTGATCCTTTTAAAGGTGTAATGAATGTGCATGTACTATTTAACCCATGCGAGGTTCATTGACTCACATGTGGTTAGGTATATTGCTGCTCTAGTGTGACAAGTACCCTATCTAAGCCACCCTTACCCTTTTTATGTAATGAATTTAGAACTTGGGCCTTAGGTTATATGCATCCTAAATAAAGCCTATTTGCACATTTATGGAATGACTTTTCATTCATGCATCTATGCATCCATGGATAACACTAATAACCTTGAACAAAGTGGAGAGCCTATTTTCCCAAAAAGAAACTTTCACCCTAAGTCCATAATTCACCTATCACCATTTGAAAGTTTGTGATCATTGTACATTATGATTCCTCCCCCAATTTTCTAAGTCAAACACTTACCTTTTTTTTTTTTTGTTTTGCTTTCACAAGGTACCTAAAATGGCCAAGGAAACTTGCAATTCACCAAAAGTTATTAACTAAGCTACAACCCATCAAGACGAGGAGATACCTCAATTAGAGTCATTCATTACTAGTCTCCTCTTACGGCAAGAAAGACAACTTGAGGCTGTTAAAAGGAATTTCCAAGCTGCCCTAGAAGCTTAAAGGGCTATGTTTCAAGAACGAAGACAATTTATCCTTGAAGAGGTCCGAAACATGATTAGTCAAGTCTCCCTTAATCCAGCTATGAACCAACCTACCATGAACCTGAATTAACCAAGCCTAGGCTTGACCTAAATCCACACAATCATAGCTTTATCCTCTAGAACACCCATTGACTTAATTGATAAAGGGAATATAGTAGCTAATGCCTCATATGTCCCAAGTGTTACACAATTCATGCAAATACCTAACATAATTGTCCAATCCATGCAAATTCCTAAGGTTACCCTTCATACTACAAATACCACTACCCACTCTGCTACTTCCTCTCCTGAGAATACTTTTCAACAGAAGGAACTTTTCTCCCATCTTGAGTTTAAAGCCTTTATAGAGAAATTCGAAACCATGGAAAGGACTATCAAGAACTTGAAGAGGCACGATGACCAGGTTGATGTTAGTGACCTAACCCTCTTTCGCAATGCTAGATTTCCACCTAAGTTCAAAATGCTAAACCTTGACAAATTCAATGGAAACCACCTACCCCAAAACTCATCTAAAAATGTATGTAGGAGAAATGAGACCTTTTGGAGTGGATGATGAGCTCTTTACTCAACTATTTCAATAATCTCTAACAGGAACTATAGCGAAATGGCTGCTTGACCTTGATTAGAATCATAAAAGGACTTGGGATGACATATGCAATGCATTTGTTAAGCAATACCACTACAACATCGAGGTGGATATTACTAGGAGGGATTTAGAGACTACTAAGTTACTTCCCAAAGAGTATTTCTCCACGTTCCTTATGAGGTGGAGGACTAAGGTTGCTCCAGTGGTGAACTACCCTACCAAGCAAGAATAGATTGACATCATTGTCAAAAACCTACTTTCAGTTTACCAAAACCACCTCCTGACCCAGTATCTTTTAGATTTCAAAGCTCTTATCTCCACTACATCTAAAATAGTAGATTTAATCCAAAGTGGCCACATCAAAGATGATCCCTCCACCTCCAGATACAAGAAAAACACCCCTAACTAATCTAATGTTACCTCCTCAGCAAATCATAAAGGAGAGGGGAGGGGGGGGGGTGGGAGAGATATCAGCCATTACTCACCACTAACCTCTAAGACTAGAAAGGAGAAGTTTCATTGACCTTGGGGTCCCATTAGTTATAGTCTACAAGAAGGTATTAGGGTAAAGATGGTGAAGCCTTTGGAACCTAGAGAACCCCCTAATCCACTGCCTAAAAACTACAACCCTAATGAATATTGTGAGTATCACTAAGGAGCTGGGCACAAAATTGATGCATGCAAGCATCTAGAACAGAAGATCTAAGATTTGATTGACAGTGGTGATATCATTCCACCACAAACCAAACCCAACATATCTACCATTCCACTACTAAATCACCAAATTAACTTCATCACTCTCCATGACCTTGAAGTTGAACCTATCTCTTTGATTTGACCAGCTTCTGATTTCTATTGTGTGCTTGACCTGAGTAATTTGGTTGAAGAAATTGACACTATAACTAGAAGCGGTAGAATTCACCAAACACCTGTCTCTCAAGTCAACCAACCACAATATAGCTTATTCCAACTTTTGCTGGAAAAATGAAAGGGAGTCTTGAACCTAGCGAAGACCCCATTCCCAAACAATTAAAAAAGACCTAAGCCAACATATCAATTTGAAGCCTAATTTAATCATCTTACCCTTATTCCTAAGCTCTTTGCAAGGCACTGAACGAATGCCAAGCTCCAATAGATATCACTCCTAAAACCTTGGTAGCGTTACTCACCAACACCACCAAAGTTGTTGCCATATCTTTCACTAACCATGACCTTCCTAAAGAGGAACTAAGCCATTACTATGCCCTATACATAACAGTCCTGACCCGAGGAAAGACTGTCCTAATTGTATTGGTTAATAATGGTTTAATTTTGAATGTGTGCCCACTCAAGGTGGTTAGCTACTTAGGATTGGGAGCCTTTGATTTCACACCTTTTGATCAAATTGTAAGGGCTTATGACAATACCTAAAGGGAGATATTAGGAGTTGCTACCCTGGATGTTATTATTAGCCCTGTCATTGCTCCCATTTCCTTCCAAGTTATTGATGTGTCAGCATGCTTTAACTTTCTCCTTGGAAAGCCCTAGATTCACTAAGCTAAAGCCATTCCATCATCCCTACACCAGAAAGTCAAGTTCCCTCATGGAACTTCTATTGTGATAATTAAAAGGGATAGACATGGGAAAAGTGAAACTCCAAACCCTGTACCCATATTTGAAATTCAGCCTAAACAAGTCTCCTTGCCATTGATTAGATTCTTTTTTAATACAATGTAGTTCATTGAAGGAGAAGGAGGTAAAGAATTCGTTCCTCTTTATTTTGATCCTTATGGTAATATTGTTGTGTTTAACATGATGAAGAATATGAATTATTTTCTTGGATTAGGTTTAGGCAAGGGCCAATAAGGGATGAGAACCTTTAAGGAGTACCCTATAGCTATTCCACCTTTTGGGCTTGGTTATAAGCCCACTGATGAGGATCTGGCTAAAATGGAGAAATGATCTAATGAGAGGTCAGTAGCCTTAAAGAGAGGTGAGCCCTATGATTGGCCTATGTGCCCCTATTTTAAAACCCTAAATGGTTATTTTGTAAAAGAAGGTGAAGATTTTCCATATTATGATTTTCCTAAACCATGGATTTGTCCTATTACTAAGAAATTGATACCAAGTTTTGAAATATTCTTTAATGTCAAGTTAAGCATGGAAGAGTATGAGCCAGTTTTCATATTGAAGCAGGATTGGGAGAATAATATGGAGGCCACTCCCTTTGAGCAGGTCCTTATGATTAGTGGTGAAGAGGAGATAGATCTAACTCATTTGATTCAACCCGTCCAAAACCAACTTGACAATTGGTCCTCTAAAGAAGGAGATGGCTAGTCAAAGTCCCTATTAGGATCCTTTTCAGAGTCCTAGTCTGACTCAAAGTCCGAGCCAGATTCCCTTGAATCTTTTTTTTCCTTTAAGTTTGTAAATAATCATCCTAGTCATTTTTTCAATTTCATGTAACCATGGACAATGGTCTTTTTGTTCGTAATAAGAAATTTGAATTTTCCTCTTATGATCATGTGTCTCCTAGCTCTTTTGATACATCATCTCTTGAATCTAATTTAACTAATACATTAGAAAAAAAAGATAAATGAAATAAAAAATGATGCAAGCAAAGAACCAATCAATATTGGCACTAAGGAAAGTCCCAAAACTACATTCATTACATATGTATGTTATAATAGGGATGGCTCTATCAAGTTAATTTAAGAGTTCACTGACTATTTTGCATGGGCTCCTAAGGATATGATTAGCATAGATCCGAGTATAGCAGTACATAAGATCCCCACTTATGAACATATGAAGCCTGTTAAATAGAAATTGCAAAGACTAAAAACAAAATGGTCTTTTCTAATTAAAGAAGAGATCACTAAGCAACTGGATAATGGTTTCATAGAGCCAATCACATACCCTTCATGGCTAGCCAATATTGTTCAGATTTCAAAAAAAAAAAAAAAGGTAAAATATGGATGTGTGTTTACTACAGGGATCTAAACAAAGTATGTTCGAAAGATGATTTTTTTTACTGTCGCACATTGACTTATTGGTTAACCACGTGGTAGGTTATGAAGTAGTCTCTTTGATTGACATGTTTGCTAGTTATAACCAAATTCAAATGCATCCACCATACAAGGAGAAAACTGCATTTATAACTAAATGTGGTACATATTACTATAGGGTAATGCCGTTTGGGATAAAGAATGCTAGGGCAACCTATTAGAGGATGGCTACCACTATCTTCTATGACTTGATCCATAAAGAGGTTGAAGTTTATGCAAATGATATGGTGATACAATCTGAGACAGCTGAAGAAAATTAGAAGTATTGAGGTGATTCTTCCTTAGACTTCACCAATACAACTAAAACTAAATCCAACAAAATGTCTCTTCGGCACATCATTAGGTGTTTTCCTTAGGTATAAGCTCAGTAAAAAGGGGATTGAGGTTAATCCAGCCAAATCAAAATCAATTTTAGAGATGCCACCTCCGAACAAAGAAAAGGAGATTAGAGGTTTCTTAGGATAGCTTTAATACATTAGTTGATTTATCTCTTAGTTGGCTGATGTATATGGGCTTATATTCAACCTGTTGAAGAAAGGAGCCTCTAAATAATGGAATGAAAATTGTTAGAAAGCTTTTGAAACAATAAAAGAATACCTCTTGAACCCTCTTGTCCTGCAACCATCTAGATCGGGCAAGCCATTACTCTCATATCTCTCTGTCACTCAAGAGGCTCTAAAGGCAATGCTTGCTTAGAATGCCCCTAACTCCCATAAAGAAAATGCCATTTACTACCTAAGTAAGCAATTACTCGCCTATGAACTAAAATACGATCAGATTGAAAAGTTATGCCTTGCATTATTATAGGTCTATCATAAACTTTAAAATTACCTAAGCTCTTACACTACTCATATGCTTACTGATAAGAGACCTTTGAAATTTCTCATGAAGAGGCTAGTTCTTGACAGTAAAATGGCAAGATGAATGGCTATTCTAATAGCTTATGATCTAAAGTATATATAGAGGAAAACTATAAAAAGGAGTGTGGTAGCCAATCAGTTTGTTGTAGCCCCTATAGATAGTGAATGGTCTAAGCCAAAATTCCCTAATAAAGACATTGTGGAACATAAACTTAAAGTGAAATACCCCGAATTTTTATTTATTTTATAAAATTCTATTTTTGTACGGAAACGTATTATTTTATTATTTTTTCTTATTAAAGTAAGAATTGGGGTTATATTTTACTAAACTATAAATATTCATACTATTTGAATATGTATTATTAATAGCAATTTTATTACAAAATTATATATGTATATTATTATGATATTATTATAGTTATTGAAGAAATTATATTTTGATAATTGAATATAAATATTATGTTCGATTAATCTAAAGTATATTGCTAATTATATATTTAATACCGAAAGTTTGGGATTTTATTATCATGATAATTATTGTGACTAAGTTTATTTATTTTATTATTAGTATGTAAATTATAAATTATTCTTATTATTATTGTTATATATATATAACTATGGGTTAAAGTTATTATTATTACTATTATTATTATTATTATTATTATTATTATTATTATTATTATTATTATTATTATTGTGACTAATATTATTTGTTATTATTATTATAATTATACGGTTTAGTATATATATATATAACTGTGTTTTAAGTGTGTTTAAGTGTATTAAGTTAATTAAAAGAAGAAGAAGAGGAGGATGTGATTGGTTGGTGAAGGAAACGGGGACATTTTGGAGAAGCATAAACGGGAAGGAAGAGAGGAAGCAGGAGAGAGAAAGGGAGAGGTCGAGAGAGAGAGAGTGGCTGGTGGAGTTCTGGCTGGCAGTGGTGAGCACCGCCACCATTGCTGGGTAGAGGATGGTCCGGCGACCTCGAGGGAGGTGGCAGCACTCTGATCGGATGGTGCACGGCAGCGTACGCGAGGAGAGAAGGACCGCTGACCACCGAGACTTCAATTGTAGATTCCGGCCGACTCCGGCAGCCAAATCAAGCAAGGTCGATCTCATTCAACTTCTGAGGATGAGAGCTTCATTTTGGTACCTACCTTGCCCCCTGAGGACCACCGTAGGAAGAGATCAAAAAATGCAAAACTGCACCTTTGGAGGCATTTTTTGGCGGCTGGAGGGCGAGTGACGGTGAGTGGTGACCATTTTTGTGATCCTGGAGTCGAGGTGAACCTGCTGGTGCGGAGGTCCCCCAGATCCGCCACAGTAGCGGCGGCGCATGGGGAGGTCCAGCAGTTCCATTTTGACATTCCAGCGTAATCCTCGACATCCGTATGATCGAAATTTGTGAAGGTTAACCCGAAACCTTTGTATTTCAGTTATTAAATAAGTTATTTTATGTTTAGCAGTTTTTAGAGTAATCGTTAGGTTGTCGAGTCTATCGTTAGGTTCTGTACGGTTCTATCGAGACCTCGATCAGAATCTCAGTAATCTTTAATTGTGTCTAGTTAAGTGTGATTCTTATCCTAATGATGTCTGTGGTTGCGAGGTGTCAGCGTCTAGCATTTTCCTAGCTCTAAAGGCTGCACTTCCGAGGGAAGCCAGTCAAAAGCATCATCAGTTAGGTGAGTGATACTCCCTAATGTATTATCCTGTTTCCATATACATCTGCATTTATGTGTGCATATATATATGGATATTATGCACTACTATTGCATATAAGCATGTAACATTTGATTGTGAATGATGAACAGATATTTTGTATTCTGTGCTATATTGTGGTTATGATTGATGGATGGAGGTCGGGAGGATGCAGTACCACTTAGGGACTTTTGAGATGAATATGGATATGGATACTATTATGATTATGATTCTGTAGAGATTTAGAAGATGAGCTATGACTGATGGATGTTGGCCGGGCCTGCTCATCGCCAGGGCCGTTATCAGTCGAGTCAGGACTGCGTGGTACAGACCAGTGATAGCTGGGCCCCTTGGATATAAGAGATAGATTATTAGATTCAGAGAGCTAGGATAGGGAGATCGGCTCCCCATATTGAGATTAGAGTGGTACTGTGGACCGTATCTCGTCCTTGTTTGATGATATGAATTGTCTGTGTCTCTATGACATGGTACATAGCATGTGCATTAGAAATCTATTTGTGGGATACCAGTTTAATATATTAGCTGGTATCATTCACTGAGTCAAACGCTCATTCCTATTCATTTCATGGTTTTCAGGTCAGGGAATGAGCTTGAGAAGGAAATGTAATTGAGTAAACTACCAATTTCCCTTCGGCAGTAATTTGTAATATTGAGTATTAAGAAATGTATGTAATAGATGTGTATTTATAATTATAACTCTAGAACTCCGTAATGTTATACTTTGTACATTGTTTATTATTTAGTTATGTACTCAAAGAGTTGTAATATGTTGTTAAGCAGAATCCTTATGTAAATTATTTCATTTATGAGGTAAACCAGCTGTTGGCCCAATGACATTTTATTTTATATTATGATTCTTTTGGATCTGCTTAACTTATTTGGGCCCATAGCCCTTTTCAGTTTTGGACTTCTATTGTGTGTTTTGGGTTAGGCTTACTATGGGCACTGGTAGCCACGTGCATTTCTTGTGTCTTAGTGCCGATCACGTGCTTTCAGATTTAGGGCGTGACAAAAGATGTGAGATCCCACATTGGTTGGAGAGGAGAACGAAGCACGCCTTATAAGGGTGTGGATACCTTTTCCTAGTGACGCGTTTTAAAGCCGTGAGGGTCGGTTGGGCAAGGCCCAAGCCCAAAGCAGACAATATCACTAGCGAGTGGTCCGGGACGTTATAGATGGTATCAGAGCGGTTCTCAGATCAGTGTGCCAGCGAGGACGCTGGGCCCTAAGAGGGGTGGATTGTGAGATCCCACATCGGTTGGAGAGGAGAACGAAGCACGCCTTATAAGGGTGTGGATACCTCTCCCTAGTGACGCGTTTTAAAGCCGTGAGGGTCAGTTGGGCAAGGCCTAGGCCCAAAGCAGACAATATCACTAGCAAGTGGTCCGGGATGTTACATAAAGTATGGAAGCTCCTCTTTGATGGTGCAATAAATAATAAGGGTTATGGCGCTAGAATTGTCATGGTCACCCCTAAGGGAGAAAACTTGCCTATGGCTGTCAAGCTAGCTTTGTAATACCCAAGGTTTCCATAGCTCATCAGAGTTATAATAATACCATAGCATATAAATTTTATGAGTATAGTATCAATGACATAGTGATAGGATGATAGAAACTCTTGTTGGTGCTAAGTGCATGATTGTATTTTTTTTGAAATATGAATGTTTATGGTATGTTTTATTGAATTAATTTAAGGTAATATGTCTTAGTTTAAGCTTATTATGATATGGGAAGGTAAAATTTAAAATGCCAAGTGAAAGGGAAGGGAAAAATTTACAAAAAATTTTTAAGTTCGAGAAATGTGTTCGGGTGGGCTTATTGATGGGCTTTTAGACTCAAAGCCCAAGCCTATGGAGTGGCTAGCCCATTAAGGCCTCTAAATTGGTGGAGCTTGACCAAACTAGGGTTAGAACAAGTTAACCAAGGGTTAGGGTAAGAATGAGTTAGATTAGTCACCTTTGTTGACTTATGTCAACTTTAACACCTAAGCTTTCCATTTTCCCATCACCATGTCTATATTTATTTTGGTGATTATGGGATTCATTATTATGATGCTAAGCTACTATACACCTAAGGGCCCTCTCTACCATCCACCTTGATCAATCTTAGCCCTCCATCTTAAGCAAAAATGTGACCATTAATCTTGTAGGATTAAATCATCACCATTGATTCTATTGATATATAAAGTGAAAATATGTTAACCCATTTCATTTGTAACCTACACCACAAATTACACCCTCAACAAAGACTAAAAACCTCTCAACTTTTTCTTCAACCTAGAGCTAAATTTGGAGCATTTTCATGTTGAGATTTTATACTTAAGTGATCCCTTCCTTGTCTTAGCCTAAGTGTGATAGATTGTTAGCAACTACTTCTTTTCTTTTAATTTCTATGATTGGATTTTGGTGGAGTGATTTAGAGAAGAGTTAGTTTGGCATGTTAATTGATAAAATGTGAGGATGGGGATTAAGGATTTGGGGTTTAATAGGTGAATAATAACCAAGGAAGCATGAAAATCAACAATGAGGAAATTAGGGGAGGGGGGGGGGGGTGGGTTCGGCCAAACAAGAAATTTTAGGGGAAGTGTCCAAAATTTTTTTTAACACTATCTAAGGTTATTTGGGATGTTAAAAAGTGGTTTAAAATGTAAAATTTAAATTTAGAGATTTTATTCAAAAATTGAAATTCTTGAAGACATAATGCATAATATAAGGGAAGTGTATAATGTGAGGTGCATTTTGATGTTTGATTATTGTTGTAGGCTTTGCATGACATTAATTTCATCTTTGAAAGATCAATTTAAGATTTGATTGAGAAATTTTGGGTTTTCCCCAAATCATCCCAATTTGGTAAAGTTAGGGTTTATGGGAATTGAAAAAGATTAATTTCAATTGGTGGATGAATGTTGATTGTTTGAGTGTTAATTTGATAAATCCATGTTTAATTTGAAGTTTGAAAATGAATTTGATAATTTTTCCTAAATCTTGGAGTTTTGAGTCACATTGGGAGCTTCAAGATTTAAACTTGAATTTTTAAGATTAATTGGTTAAATAAGCTTGTAATTGATTCAATTTGATGTTTATAAAGTCAATTTGAAATGTGGTTGATAAAAATGATTTTTTTTCAAATCTAATTGGAATATACTAAATTAGGGATTTTGATTTTGAATTTTGTTAATTCCACTAAATGTTAGAAAATTAATTGCATTGGTTCCCATTGATGAATATAGGATTTAATTAAGAGATTATAAAAGAAAAGGAACCTAATTGTTTTGATGAAAGGATTTGGACAACATGGGATTTTGGAATAAAGTGATTAAATAATTAATGTGTTTAAGTATGCTATTATTTAATGTATTGGAATGTGTTTTGGTGATTAATAGTAGGAAGTTGATGTTAAGTTTGAGTTTAGAATTATATTAGAAAGTTAAAGGAGTAGTGATTAATATACAATTGTTTGGGTGTATTTGTAGAATCGAAAGGCAAAGGCATTGCTCGGGATACCGAGGAGCCTTGTTATAACCTACGTTAGGACTATTGGTATCAGAGCTAAGGAGCAGGAGGTGAGTACCTAATAATATTATATCACTTGTGCTTTAAATATAAACATGAATGTTGAATCATTTTCCTAATTGAAATGCATTGTAATTCTTTGGCATGCATGATTTGCTTTACCGATTATTGAATTAGATATCCTTTATGGCACTTGGCCAAATGAGTCTTATCGCTTAATCTTATAACATGATTAATGATGGGAACTTGATTATTTATTGGTATATTATCCATTGAATCATTTCATGGATAGAAAAATAAAATGTTATAATGATATCATGATAAGCAGAATACCCCTCTGATGTGGGGCAATATATAAGACCTTGTGCACAATGGTAATGAACTCGCGAATAGGGTAAAGATTATCCAAACCTTAGTTGGGAAGGGTAAGGTCTCCAGTACGTATGGCCTGATTAGTTGTACATGTGACTAAGAATGTAAGAGTGAGCAAGGCGTATGCCGCCACTCGATTGATTATGGGGGAAACACATAGTTTCCAAGAAAGGAAATGTTCTGCTAAAAATACAATATTTATTATATATGGAAAATTATTCCATAAGAATAACTCTTGATCCATTTTATTTTATTGCTATAAGAAATCATCATTAAATCACACACCATTTGTTTATTCTATATAGTGTTATTTTGTACTCACTAAGCCTTGTCTCACCCCATAGTTGTTATTTATTTTCAGGACCAATTGATAGTTCGGCAAGGTAAATTCCAAGTTCTACGTCTTCGCTTGGAAATTGCATTGCTAGTTTTGGTATCATAATGTACATATTATGTTGTATTTTGGAGGTTTCACTCTAGAGCTCCATGGTTTTGTTAAAGTCTATAATAATGGTATAACTTAGAATATTATTAGTTATGTGTGGTTGGATACTACATTAGTATAGTTGAGATACATAAGTAATATTCAGTTGAGTTGCTTTTAAAATACTGGGAAATGGAGTTCAAAAATGATAAGCATGAAAATGAATTTAAACGATAATTGACTATCACATAGGTAATTAGCATGGTAACTGATAATAAGGAATAGAAAGTATGGTTTCGATCTTGGGTTAAGGGTAACATGATAGTAATGGCTTATAAGTTATAAGTTGTTCTACGGGTTTATGTGACCTTATGTCTGCCTATACCCTAGGACAATCACAGCTCAAAGAAGGGTCGTGACAAAAGTGGTATCAGAGTGAAGATTTGAGTCTTTTTGCCTATTTCTAGTTGTAAGTATCTTGTTAAGTTAGATTCGCGTCAATATTATACATTAAGTTATCATCCTTCTGTGATATTTATGGAATTTATATGTTGTTATTATATGATATTCATGAGTTGTGAAATGTTGCTTGTGCCTGGTAATGTGTAGATGCCGAGGATTCGTAACCCTGTTGAGGCGAGGGATGTATTTGATGCAGCCTCAGTTACTTATCCTGATTCGGAGGAGATTGATCCAGAGGAGGATCCTAATCCTATTTGGGTAGTTAGGATGAAGACTAAGAATGAAGAAATTATGAGAGAGCTTCATATGTTGTGGAATGAAGTACTTAACCTGAGGAGGACAGTGAGGAACTTGAAGTGGGAGCTGGCGAGGATTAGCAATATGTATAGGAATCCAGAGGCGGAACCGATCCCACCTCTTAGAGATTTGATGCCGGGATTTCCTGAGCATCTGTATACTGCATGTGGAAGATTTGACCACTCTGAGGAGAGGTGCCTTATGAGGAGACGTTTGCTATCCTCATCTATGATGTCTACGGCTCGTAGGGAAGTGGGGCCAGGGGAGAGAGAGGCCTCCAATGATTAGAGGGAATATGAAGAGTAGGGGATAGATTATAGGTAGGTAGACCATGATCACATTTTGAGCATAGTATGCTTTATGTGTAAAAAAAAAAATGTTAGGGATGATCTAAACTTAGGGTGACTAAAAGAATGCTATAGTTATGTAGTACTTGTACATATGTGTGTATGTTTGTAGAATAAAGAAACAATAATGAATATGTTATAATGTTGGTTATTATATGATAATGATTTTGCTCTGTGAATTATATGCAAGGGCCAAATGGTATATGTATGATTAAAGAGATGATGTGAGTAAAGTGAATTGATGATTAATGTGTATATATAATTTTTGCATATTTTGAATATCAAAATTTTGAAGTCTGAATGACACTATACATATTGTTTCGGCATAGATGTTGCCCTATAAGATCACTCAACCGGAGGGACAAGGGTCCCAAGAAGCTGATAGCCTTATTCCAGATGTAGCATTTGATGCTGCGTCTGTTCAGAATACTAATCAGGAATCTTCTCGATCAAGGCAGTGTGCCACAAGTGGTGGAGGACTAAGACCACCAGAGAATATGAAAGCATTACAACAAGAATATGAAGCGATGAGGCAGGAACTTTTGGACTTACGGCGACAACGTCAGAAAGTTCCACCACTTATGGTGCCACTTGCACCACAAGGGGATGATGCACCTCCCATCTTACCCCGGGCACCACATAGGGTGAGGAGACGAATGTTACCAGAGGAAGGAGTTATGGTGCATGATTTGAAGAAATTCAAACCGCTAGAATTTTCAGGAGAAGAAGGAGAGGATCCTCAGAAATTTTTAGAGGAGATGGACAAAATAGCCCAGAGGATGATGTGCTCTGATGAGAAGTTGATTGAGTTAATACGAGTCCAACTTCAGAGTCAAGTATGGAGTTGGTTTCAAAGAAACATAGAAGAACGACTGTATGGAGATGATCCACCAACCTGGGAAGAGTTCAAACAAGAATTGATGAATGAATTTCTGTCTAAAGGCAAGAGACAGAATCGGGCACTTCAGTTTGAACAATTGAAGCAGAGGCCTAGGATGTCGATTTCAGAGTATGCCCGGGAGTTCAAAAGGTTAAGCAAGTACGCCACTCACATTGTACCAACTGAAGCAAGTAGAGTTGACCGATTTTGCCAGAGATTGGTAACTCCGTTATATCATGTTTTGGTGGCTACTGAGTTTTCCACCATGGCCAAGCTGATTGATAAGGCTAAGCTTATGGAGGTGAGACATAAGGCAGAGAGAGCAGAACAGATGGAAAGGGATCAAAAACAAAAGAATAAGAATAAGGGACAGGGTAGTCAGCAGCGTGGTAATTTTGGTCAGAATAGAGGTTTGGAGCAGACTTTCACTGTTTCCACCCCCTATCAATCGCGAGGAAGTGGGCAGAATCAGTTTCGAACTGGTGGTAATTTAGCGACATCTACGCTGGATAATGCAAGTAATTTTCGCTCCGGACAACAGAGCCAATTTATTCCTATATGTACATTATGTGGAAAACCATATAAGGGAGAATGTAAGAGAGCTTCGGGAGCATGTCTGAGATGCTATCAGATAGGACATTTCATTAAAGATTATCCACAGACGGTCAATCCAAGGACAGTGATAGTAGTGTCACAACCGCTGGCCAGATGTATAGACCTGAAAACCCCAGCCAAAGAGGATGAGGAAGAGGAGCGGGAGAATCCTTGAATGATGTCAAAGCTACGGAGAGCAGGGGTTGAGGAAGAGTGTACGCTCTCAATCAGCAAGAAGTAGGAACTTCCAATAATGTTATTACAGGTACTATTTCTATTCAGTCAGTAAGTGCTGATTGTTTGTTTAAATCCGGTGCGACACACTCTTTTGTTTCACCTCATTTTGTTAGAAGGTTAGGAAGAGATAAGGAAGTTATGCATGAACCTTTGATTATAAGCACTCCTTTAGAAGATAAGGTGATAGTAGATCGAATGTATGCAGACTATGTTGTCGAAATTGAAAGTAGAAAGCTTCTTGTGAATTTGATTAAACTAGAAATATTAGGATTTGATGTTATATTAGGTATGGACTGGTTATCCCAGCATAATGCTAGAATAGATTATCGAGGTAAAAGAATTGATTTTAAAGGAAGATATGGGCAGTAGTTTAGATTTCAGAGGAATCGAAGTAATTTGCCTATGAGTCTCATTTCGGTTATAGGAGCAAAAAGAATGTTAAGGAAAGGATGTCAAGCATATTTAGCATAGGTAGTGGATGTTAATAAGGAGGGTAGTGATCTTAAGAAGATACCTATCGTAGAGGACTTTTTTGATGTCTCTCCTGAGGAGTTGCCAGGAATACCACCAGATAGAGAAATTGAGTTTTCGATTGAGCTTCTACCTGGAACTCAACCGATATCGATACCGCCTTACCGGATGGCACCTTCAGAGTTAAAGGAATTGAAAGTTTAGCTACAAGATTTACTTGATAAGGGTTTTATTAGATCGAGTAGTTCTCCGTGGGGCACTCCAATCTTGTTTGTCAGAAAGAAAGATGGATCCCTTAGATTGTGTATTGACTATAGGCAGTTGAATAGGGTGACTATGAAGAATAAATATCCTTTGCCAAGGATTGATGATTTATTCGACTAGTTACAAGGGGCTAAATACTTCTCAAAAATTGATTTACGGTTAGGATATCATCAGCTAAAGATTCGAGGCTAGGATGTTTGTAAAACTACATTCAGAACGAGATATGGTCATTATGAGTTCATTGTGTTGCCATTCGGATTGATCAATGCCCCAGTAGCTTTCATGGACCTGATGAATCAAGTATTCAAACCTTTCTTAGATAGGTTTGTAATCATGTTTATTGATGATATCTTAATCTACTCAAAGAGTAAGGAGGACCACGAAGAACAGTTAAGAATGGTGTTACAGACTTTAAGGGAACATAAGCTTTACGCCAAGTTGTCAAAGTGTGACTTTTGGTTGGAACAAGTATGTTTCCTTGGACACGTGATGAGTAAGGAAGGAATTAAAGTAGATCCTAAGAAAGTGGAAGTAATAATGAATTGGCCTCGACCCATAACGGTTACAGAGGTGAGGAGTTTCTTAGGGTTGGCAGGTTATTACCGCCGATTCATAAAAGACTTCTCCAAGATAGCGGCACCGTTAACGAAGCTTACTAGGAAGCAAGTTAAGTATAAGTAGGATGAAGCTTGCGAAGATAGTTTCCAAAAGCTTAAAGATTTCTTAATTTCAGCTCCAGTATTAGCCTTACTTGATAGGAATGAAGGTTTTGCTATATACTGTGATGCCTCAAGAGTTGGCTTAAGGTGTATACTAATGCAGAATGGGAAGGTTATTGCCTATGCATCTAGGCAATTGAAGAGACATGAGGCAAACTATCCTACTCATGATCTAGAAATGGCAGCAGTGGTCTTTGCTTTAAAAATATTGAGACATTATTTATATGGGGAGAAGTGTGAGATTTATACTAATCATAAGAGCCTTTAATATATTATAAAGCAAAGGGATTTAAATTTGAGATAGCGGCGATGGGTAGAGTTACTTAAGGATTATGATTGTTAAATCTTTTATCACCTTGGTAAAGCCAACATTGTTGCAGATGCTCTTAGTAGAAAATGTATGGGTAGTCTTTCTCACATAGAAGGATGAAGGAGACCGGTGGTGAGGAAAATAAAGCGGATGTTTGATGAAGGCTTGCGATTAGAGGTAAGTGACTCATAAGTATTGTTAGCTTACTTCCAAGTGAAGCTGAAACTTATCGATGAAATCAAGACTTTTCAAAGTCGAGATCCTCATTTGGTGAAGATCAAGGAAGATTTAGTGAAAGGGGCAAGCTTCAGAGTTTAGGGTGGAAGAAGACATTCTGAAATGTGGCAATCGACTTTGTGTACCGAATGTAGAAGGTCTAAGAGAGAAAATTTTGAAGGAAGCACACCAGACTCCTTATAGTGTACATCCAAATGCCACCAAAATGCACCATGAAGTAAAAGGTTCATATTGGTGGCCAGGATTAAAGAAGGACGTGGCAAATTTTATTGCCTCTTGTCTTACCTGTCAGCAAGTGAAATTCGAACATCAACGACCTTTTGGATTACTTCAGGAGATAAAATTGCTAGAGTGGAAGTGGGAACATGTTACTATGGATTCCGTAGTGGGACTACCCAAGACGATGAAAGGTTATGACTCTATTTGGATCATTGTGGATCGATTGACTAAGTTGGCACACTTTATCGAAGTGAAGACCACGTATATAGCAATTGATTATGCTCGTATTTATGTTGATAACATTGTAAGATTGCATGAAGTTCCATTTTCAATTATTTCGGATCGAGGTACTCAATTTACTTCGAGATTTTGGCAAAGATTACAAGAGGCATTAGGAACACAACTCGACTTCAGCACTGCTTTCCATCCGCATACAGATGGGCAGTCTAAGAGAATAATTCAGACATTGGAGGATATGCTTCGTATGTGTGTTATGGACTTTAGAGGTTGCTGGGATAAGCACCTTCCGCTCATTGAATTTGCATACAATAATAGTTATCATTCTTCTATAGGAATGGCACCTTATAAAGCATTGTACAGTAGAAAGTGTCGATCTCCAATCTGTTGGATGGAGATTGGTGATAAATATCTGAAAGCCCCTGACATGGTAAGAGAAGCTACAGAAAAGGTGAAGGTTATCCAGGAGAGACTGAAAACTACTTTTAGTTGTCATAAGAGCTATGCCGATCTTCAGAGGAAGGATATTCAATTTACTGTGGGGGACTATGTATTCTTGAAAGTTTCACTAATGAAAGGAGTAATAAGATTTGGCAAGAAGGGAAAGCTATCTCCTCCATTTGTTGGACCTTTTAAGATTCTCAGTAGGGTTAGAGAAGTTTCGTATAAGTTAGCACTACCACCTGCATTGGAACATAAACATCTAGTTTTTCATGTGTCGATGTTGAGGAAGTATGTATCAGATCCATCGCACATATTACAACCCTAGCATATTGAGATTGACAGAGACCTTTCTTATGAAGAAGTTCCAATTGCCATTCTGGATCAACAAGTAAAGAAGCTGAGAAACAAAGAAGTACCAACGGTGAAAGTGCAATGGCATAACCACAATGTGGAGGAATGCAAATGGGAAAGCGAGAACGATATGCTACAATGATACCTGCATTTGTTTCAAATAACGGGTAAGTTTTAAAATTCGTGGATGAATTTTTTTTTTAGGGGGGTAGAATGTAATACCCAAGGTTTCTATAGCTTATCAAAGTTATAATAATATCATAGAATATAAATTTTATGAGTATAGTATCAATGATGTAGTGATAGGATGACATAAACTCTTATTGGTGCTAAGTGCATGATTGTATATTTTTTTGAAATATGAATGTTTATTGTATGTTTTATTGAATTAATTTAAGGCAATATGTCTTAGTTTAAGCTTATTATGATATGGGAAGGTAAGATTTAAAATGCCAAGTGAAAGGGAAGGGAAAAAGTTACAAAAAATTTTTAAGTTCGGGAAATGTGTTCGGGTGGGCTTGTTGATGGGCTTTTGGACTTAAAGCCAAGCCCATGGAGTGGCCAACCCATTAAGGCCTCTAAATTGGTGGAGCTTGACTAAACTAGGTTTAGAACAAGTTAACCAAGGGTTAGGGTAAGAATGAGTTAGATTAGTCACCTTTGTTGACTTATGTCAACTTTAACACCTAAGCTTTCCACTTTCCCATCACCATGTCTATATTCATTTTGGTGATTATGGGATTCATTATTATGATGCTAAGTCACCATACACCTAAAGGCCATCTCTACCATCTACCTTGATTAATCTTAGCCCTCCATCTCAAGCAAAAATGTGACCATTGATCTTGTAGGATTAAATCATCACCATTGATTCTATTGATATATAAAGTGAAAATATGTTAACCCATTTCATTTGTAACCTACACCAAAAATTACACCCTCACCAAATACTAAAAGCCTCTCAACTTGTTCTTCAACCTAGAGCTAAATTTGGAGCATTTCAAGGTGAGATTTTATACTTAAGTGATTCCTTCCTTGTCTTAGCCTAAGTGTGATAGATTGTTAGCAACTACTTCTTTTCTTTTAATTTCTATGATTGGATTTTGGTGGAGTGATTTAGAGAATAGTTAGTTTGGCATGTTAATTGATGAAATATGAGGATGGGGATTAAGGATTTGGGGTTTAATAGGTGAATAATAAACAAAGGAAGCATGAAAATCAAGAATGAGGAAATTAAAGAGGGGTTCAGCCAAACAAGAAATTTTAGGGGAAGTGTCCAAATTTTTTTTTAACACTATCTAAGGTTATTTGGGATGTTGACAAATGGTTTAAAAATGTAAAATTTAAATTTAGAGATTTTATTCAAAAATTGAAATTCTTGAAGACATAATGCATAATATAAGGGAAGTGTATAATGTGAGGTGCATTTTGATGTTTGATTATTGTTGTAGGCTTTGCATGACATTAATTTCATCTTTGAAAGATCAATTTAAGATTTGATTGAGAAATTTTGGGTTTTCCCCAAATCATCCCAATTTGGTAAAGTTAGGGTTTATGAGAATTGAAAAAGATTAATTTCAATTGGTGGATGAATGTTGATTGTTTGAGTGTTAATTTGATAAATCCATGTTTAATTTGAAGTTTGAAAATGAATTCGATAATTTTTCCTAAATCTTGGAGTTTTGAGTCACATTGGGAGCTTTAAGATTTAAACTTGAATTTTTAAGATTAATTGGTTAAATAAGCTTGTAATTGATTCAATTTAATATTTATAAAGTCAATTTGAAATGTGGTTAATAAAAATGATTTTTTTCAAATCTAATTGGAATATACCAAATTAGGGATTTTGATTTTAAATTTTGTTAATTCCACTAAATGTTAGAAAATTAATTGCATTGGTTCCCATTGATGAATATATGATTTAATTAGGAGATTAAAAAAGAAAATGAACCTAATTGTTTTGATGAAAAGATTTGGACAATATGGGATTTTGGAATAAAGTGATTAAATAATTAATGTGTTTAAGTATGCTATTGTTTAATGTATTGGAATGTGTTTTGGTGATTAATAGTAGGAAGTTGATGTTAAGTTTGAGTTTAGAATTAGATTAGAAAGTTAAAGGAGTAGTGATTAATATACAATTGTTTGGGTGTATTTGTAGAATTGAAAGGCAAAGGCATTGCTTGGGATATCGAGGAGCCTCGTTATAACCTACGTTAGGACTATTGGTATAGGAGCTAAGGAGCAAGAGGTGAGTACCTAATAATACTATATCACTTGTGCTTTAAATATAAGCATGAATGTTGAATCATTTTCCTAATTGAAATGCATTGCAATTCTTTGGCATGCATGATCTGCTTTACCGATTATTGAATCAAATATCCTTTATGACACTTGGCCAAATGAGCCTTATCGCTTAATCTCATAACATGATCAATGATGGGAACTTGATTATTTATTGGTATATTATCCATTGAATCATTTCATGGATAGAAAAATAAAATGTTATAATGATATCATGATAAGCAGAATACCCCTCTGATGTGGGACAATACATCAGACATTGTGCATAATGATAATGAACTCGCTGATAGGGTAAAGATTATTCAAACCTTAGCTGGGAAGGGTTTTAGATCTCCAGTACATATGGCCTGATCAGTTGTACGTGTGACTAGGAATGTGGGAGTGAGCAAGGCATATGCAGCCACTCGATTGATTATGGGGGAAACACACTGTTTCCAAGAAAGGAAATGTTCTGCTAAAAATACAATATTTATTATATATGGAAAATTATTCCATAAGAATAACTCTTGATCCATTTTATTTTATTGCTATAAGAAATCATCATTAAATCACACACCATTTGTTTATTCTATATAGTGTTATTTTTTACTCACTGAGCCTTGTCTCACCCCATAGTTGTTATTTATTTTTAAGACCAGTTGATAGTTCAGCAAGGTAAATTCCAAGTTCTACGTCTTCGCTTGGAAATTGCATTGCTAGTTTTGGTATCGTAATGTACATATTATGTTGTATTTTGGAGGTTTCACTCTAGTGCTCCATGGTTTTGTTAAAGTCTATAATAATGGTATAACTTAGAATATTATTAGTTATGTGTGGTTGGATACTACATTAGTACAGTTGAGATACATAAGTAATATTCTGTTGAGTTGCAATTAAAATACTAGAAAATGGACTTAAAAAATGATAAGCATGAAAATGAATTTAAACGATAAATGACTATCACATAGGTAATTAACATGGTAACCAGTAATAAGGAATAGAAAGTATGGTTTCAATCTTGGGTTAAGGATAACATGATAGTAACGGCTTATAAGTTATAAGTTGTTTTACGGGTTTAGGTGACCTTATGTCTCCCTATACCCTAGGATAGTTACGGCTCAAAGAAGGGTCGTGACAAGCTTTTAAAGTGACAAATAACAAATTTGAATATGAAGTCTGCATAGCTAGGTTAGAGGTTGTTGTGAACCTAAGAATTGACTACTTAGAAGTCAATGGGGATTCGAATATGATTGTGTCCCAAGCCCTTGGCACATATAAAATAAGAGAGGAGCATTTGGTTCCTTACAATAAATGCTTAGAAGATCTAGTGGAGAATTTTTATGAGCTCTTAATTTATTATTTGCTTAAAGCTAAGAATCAGTTTGCATATGCCTTAGCCACACTTACATCAATACTAGATATGAGTGATGGAGAAATAATTAGATTTGTGGTGATTAAGGTGAAAAAGGGGCCTAGATATCACACTATATGCATGAATATTCAGTTGGCAGATCAAAAACCTTGGTTCTAGGACATTTTTAATTACCTTCTAAATAATAAGTATCTAGCAGGGGCAACCAAATTAGAAAGAAGAACTCTGAGGTAGCTGGCTAGTAACTTTATCTTAAATGATGATGTCTTGTATAAAAGGGCATGTGATAACATACACCTGAGGTGTGTAACTGAGGATGAAGCTTAACAGATCATATAATAGGTCTATAGCGTAGAAGAAGGCCCTCATATGAATGGGATTGCAATGGCATAGAAAATAATGAATTTAGGTTACTTACAGTTGACTATGAACGAAGACTATGCCAAGTTTGTGTAGAGATGTCATAAATGCCAGATTTATGCCAAGCTTTAAAAATAGCCTCCCATTCCACTCAACCCAATTACAACTCCCTGGCCTTTTGTAACTTGGGATATTGATGATATCAGAAGGATAAGCCCTAAATCTTCTGCCGGACATGAATACATACTTGTGGCAATCGACAATTTCTCCAAATGGGTTAAAGTTGCTCCATATCAAGTGTTAGATTCTAAAAGAATGGCATATTTTATCAAAATTAACATCCTTTTTCGGTTTGGAGTTCTTTTTAAGATTATTACAAATAACATATCCCATTTTCAAAAAGAGGTCGTCCAGTTGTTAAAGAAAGAGAAGATTCAACACCACAGGTCCTCTCTTTACCTTCCTCAAACTAATGGTGTAGTTGGAGTAGCTAACAAGACACTCAAAACCCTTCTGCAGAAGATGACTGACAATCATAGAAATTGGCATCAATAGTTACCATTTGCCTTATAGGGATACTGAACTTCTATCTGCACCCCAATAGGCACCACTCTTTACTCACTATTATATGGTTTGAAAGCGGTTTTGCCAATCGAGGTTGAAATCATATAAGCCAAAATCATGTGAGAGAGTCAGTTAGAAGAAGCATAATGGTTAAAGGGTTATCATGATAGCTCAATGCCATTGACAAAAAAGGATGGATGCCTTATATCAGATTCAGGGATACCAATAGAAGATATCAAGGAACTTCAATAAAAAGGTCAAAGAAAAAGGCTTAGAAGAAGAAAACTTAGTTTTGAAAGAAATTAGAGCTCTAGTGCATGATTCCAAGGGAAAATTTAGACCGAACTGGTCTATGCCTTACATACTCAAAAAGCTCTTATCAAGTGGAAAGGCTATCCTCATAGATCTAGATGGTATAAAGTTTGCTAGTCCATGCAACTTGGATCAACTGAAGTGTTATTTTGTATGAATGTTAGTTTTCTTTATGCATCATGTAAATTAGAATTACGTGGCCCTGATTCTCTAAAAAATATGTTAATCAGTCAAAATTGAATATGTGTAAAGAGATACATAAGCAGCCCATTGTGGATACGGTCCGAATTTTAATAGAATTACCATTTTGTGTCTTTATCATTTGGTTCTCTGCTTGCAAAATAATAATAATAATAATAATAATAATAATAATAATAATAATAATAATAATAATAATAATAATAATAATAATAATAATAATAATAATAATAATAATAATAATAATAATAATTATAATAATAATAATAATAATTATAATAAAAATAATAAAAAAAGGAAGGAAATAAGAAAGAAAGGCTCGTTAAGTTGAAAACCCAAAAAGGCGACTTAGGAAAAAGTTAAAGCAAATAAATGATGTATTATTCAAATGATCAAAAGAGAAAATAAACAAAATCTACTGTCTATGGCTACATCCAAAGTCCTGATATCCTAAAAATCTAAACCATCTTCTTCTTCCCCTTTGGATCATCCTCCTTAGGAGCAGTCTCCTCTGTAATACCTTCATCTTTAATCTCATGCAGTAAGGCTACTCTTCTTGCCTTTTCTATTGGCCCAAACATAGCCATCCACCACAAATTATACTCCTCCAGCCTATTAGAGCGATGAGAAGGAAAAACAATGTGAAATTCTCAAAGCCAGCCATTCATAACTGCCTTGGCCATGGTAAGAGTGATCAGAGTAGATTGGAAGAAGGCACCATCAGGGGGCACCCCTTGTGTATGACCTATTTGTCTCATCACTCTAGTCTCCTAGTAAAAGGTCACCATGTGCAGTCATAGCAGATACACCATCTTATAATCAAAACTTATAGTCATGAACCTCTTGATCTTATACTAAGGGCAAAGCCACAGCAACTACTTAGAGCCTAGCTTAAATAGCCATGAGATGCACTCTTTTTTAGAATTGAAATTTTTTGCCATCTTGTGGGATTTATACCAAGAGATCGAGTAATCCCTTTGAGTAGGAGGAGAAACCACTCTTAAGTGATCTCTGAGCGATATTTTTTTTGAAATACAACTATATGAGTAAAGAGAAAAAGAATAGGAGTAAAAAGAAGGAAAGTTCAGAAAACATACTTAATAATGTGACATGATTGAACCATTCTTGTATGCAACTTTTGTTTTAATTACCATCCATTGATATAGATATCTTGAAGTGATGTTGAATATGTGTTGCTCATTGATTATTGAACCATTAAAATCCCATACCTTTCTTGTATGATATTGGCCATTATGAGCCTCCTACATTGGTCCTATATTGTGACCATGATAAGAAGCATTGATATACCATTATATTTTCCATTGAATTCTTAGTATGGACCTTATATATACCTTTTTCTTGACAACTATTGTTAAGCAAAAATTCTCTATGATGTTATTATTATTATTTCAACTCACAATGGAGATATATTCATAATGCTATATTTATACCTATTATCATTTCTAATCATTTCCAAACTTAATTCCTTATTCAATTTTATGAATTCAAGTTTACATCCCATATTCCCTAAATTGATCCATAAACCCTAAAATTTAGGCAAAACTATTAATTTCCCTTCCAACCTCAATTTGATCATAGATTCATCAAATTAACACCTAGACAATTAATTTGCATTAATTATTTGGAATTAAATCACTTTGATTCTTAAAACCCTAACTTGTCCAACTTAGGGCAAATTTAAGGAAAACATATAATTCTTCACCAAATCTTCTAATCAATTATAGAAATATGAAATTCACATAACATAGAACCTATATGATCATTCAACTATCAAAATCTAGCTTTAGAATACCAAGTTTCCCTTTTTATTAAGTTTATGCTACTAAGAATTTCAAGTCTTGAACCAAGTTTCAAAAATTTATTTTGACACTTTCACATCATTTTTCTCCATCTAAAATAACCTTAGATGCATTCAATTAGAATTTAGAAGACTTTCTTGTGAAATTCTTTACATTAGTCGAAATTTCACTGTGTTAGAACCTAGGTATTTTTATGCTTTCTTTACCTATCTTCACATTAATCCTTTAATTTTCTAGTCAAATTTCCATATTTCATCTAAGAACATCCAAAACTATATTGTATGTATATACATCCCTAAATGGCCGAAACATATATGTGTTGTATAGGAGGAATTTATGCAACTAAAATGTCAAAATCACACTTAGAACATAAAAAACAAAAGATGAATATGATTTCTCACATTGGTTTAGCTTTGATTTATTAAGATTCTTGTTGCTGTTAGTGTAGAGAAAGTTTTCTTTCATTCTTATTTATTTCTCAGCACCTCATACTCATGCAAACTTAAGTTGCATGTTCGTGTTAGATTTTTACTACCTGAGATCATAGTTCTTACTCAGGACAGACAAAGAGAACTTGTTAGTTTATGCACACATGTCACAGAATATTTGCTTTCATTTATTTTGATAAAATTTGTGTAATGCTATGATGTTATACATGTTATGCATATAGGATCAAACCTGAAGGGATCTGCTATGCTTAAACAACTATATGTTCTTCTTCCTAATTTTAAGCCATTATATGCTCATGTATGCAAAATAACTATCTTATGGACCATAGCAACGCGCCATTTAAGGAATTTCAGCTTCAATGATCAAAGGGGAGATGCCAAGGGTAGCCATGGCATGGGTCCTAGTAGATCAAACTAAGGCATATAGCACAAGAGGTGACAACCAGTAGTTGTAGAGGAAGATTCAAAATAAACAGAGACTACCAATTATGAACTCTCAATTTTGCACCCTCATGATGTAGCCACAGTTTGACACTTGGTAAGTTTAGTGTGCTATGTATAGTCATTACGGCGGTCTCGCTAACCGATTAATAGATGGAAGTTTAGGGGTAGCGCCCCCGAAAGGAAAATTTTAGCCTTCAAATACATTGCTATATGGACACCCAATTTTCCAACACGGACCAACATCAACCTCCAAAAAAAAAAAAAAAAAAATTGGGGAATGCCGCTGGTCAAGCCAATGACTACCACCCATAAGCCTGGTGGTGTCACCGGCCTCTCCGGTGGCTGGTCTCCTTTCTGCCCCCCAAAATTTTGATTTTGCCCTCTAGCCTAATTTTTTCAGCATTTTTAGCCTTACCCCTCCTTGTCTTTTTACTTTCCAATACCCAAACTACCCTTATTCACATTTACCTATAAATAGGCCATCCATTTCCTATTTCAAAACAAACCTTGAATTGAAGTTGATAATTATCTTTTAATTCTTCTCTTCTTCTCACTCAAATCAATCTTCTTAAATTAATTAATTATTCATTTTAATTAATTAATTGCTCCACCCTAATCCAAGTTAATTAATTATTTTAATTAAGTAAAATTTTTAATATTGATAATTCAATTAATTAATTAATTAACCCTTTTAATTAATTAATCAACTTTTTTTTTTAAAATCGATCAATCCTAATTAATTAATTAATCTACCCATTTAATCACATTAATTAATTAATCAATCAATCCATCAATCAATCCAATCTTCCGATGTGAGACCTCGCCCGAACACCCCTCCCTCACTCAGGAAATTGCCCTAAGGAAAGGTGGGTGATTTTTAAAAAGGTTATGGAATAAATTTTGGTGCTCAAGATTGGAACAGCTACGTTCGGAAGATTGATTTTTTGATTTTTGAAAAGTGATTTTGGGAATCGCCGTCCTAATTTATTTAAAATGGAAAAATTAAGGGAAAATCCATTTGTGATTCCAATTCATTAATTTTAATTAATTAATTTACCTAATGATAAAATCAATAGCCTCAAACCATAGTTTTTTGGTTTTAAATAATCGTGATTTAGCTCTTAAGTTTAATTTAACTTTGAAAAATCAATTTCATGAATGACATTTTATAAGGTGGCAAATAATTAAATGCATCAGCATAGCATGGTATGAATGCATGGCATAATTATGGGTGCATGGAAAATTAATAGAACAATTAAAGTAAACATTCACAAATTAAGGAGAGTGTTCCCTCTAATCCTTATGGATTTAGGGGAACCACATAATCACTTTTTAATTCTAATTTAATTAAACTAATTACATAAATTAATTAAAATTGTGATGCCTTCTATAGCCCTTATGGGATTCTAGGAAAACCATAAAATTCTCTTACAAATAGCATTAGAAATAATTAATTACATTTAGAAAATAAATGAAAAATGAAATCAGTTTGAAAAAATGGATTTGAGGTTTGTACTTAAAACCTACGTAGTTAATTCCATGATTAAGTGGAGATGTTTAAGGATTGATTAGACTAATTTTAATTTAGGGGTTGGATGAAAATACCTTTTTTGATGGATGAATTAGCGGAATGTTTTGCCAGACTGAAATTCCATTTTATCGAGACTGGACAATTTAGATTGATTAATTAATTAAAATGACGAGTGGATTAATTAAAAAGATTAATTTGATTTGATTTTTTTTTAAAGTGATAATTAAATAATATAAAAATTAATTAATTTAAAAAAAAAAGAATTTTAGTTAATTAAAAGGATTAATTAATTTTGATTAGGATGAGGTAATTAATTAAAACGATTAATTAATTAATTAGAGAGTGATTGAAGGGAGAAAAAGAAAGAAGAACTAATAGATAACTATCAATATTAACTCTTAGGGTGAAGAGAAATGGTGAAAATGAGGGCTTATTTATAGGCAAATGGGTGAGGGGTAGTTTGGAAAAGTGAAATATAAAAAGACAGAGGGGTAGGGCTAGAAAAGTGCTGAAAATTGGGTTGAAGGGTTATTTTAGGAATTTTGCAAGGATAGGTGGGGAATGCTACGATGCTATAACAAGCATTATATGGAGCCATATGTGTTGCCTGTGGCAAGCTGCAAGTAGGACTTGCAGCACCAGAAGTTAGCCCTGCGACTATTAATGTAGCAGTTTTTTTTTTTTTAGAGATTAGTTGTTGGTTATGTTGGAAAATTAGGTGTTCAAGTAACAATGTTTTTGAAGGCTAAAATTTTATCTTAGAGGTGCTACCCTCGAACTCTTACCTGTTAACTGGCTAACGGGACCACCAAACTAGCTTTGCATGGCATAGTAAACTAGCATGTGTTAGGCTGCGGCCCGATGATAAGGGTGTAAAATTAAGGGTTCACAGCTGCCCATTCATCAAAATTGTCTTATTTGTAAGGCAATTCTAATGACAATGAACCCATGAGCTGGGCTGATATAAGGAACTAACGAGATATATAGGTCAATGCTTAGACATGTTTCGGTGAGAGACATGGTTTGAATTTCAAGGACAATGGTAAAAAGAACTAAAGGGATGTTTAGGTGATCATTTCTCTATATTTATGGGTGAAAAGTATGACTGATAAATGAAAGCAAGAAAAGGAACTAAAGGGATATTTAGGTTTATTACTAGATATTGTTGGGTGATTAATGGATTTGGATTAAAAAACGTGGAAAAATGAACCATGGAGATGTCTAAGTGACGATTTTTGGATATTTTATAAGTGGAATTGATGGATTCGGATAAAATAATTAAGTGAAAGGAGAGCCTTGACCCACAGTGAGTCAGCTCAAGAGATTTTGCAAAGATTTTTGTAAGAGCAGAGCCTTAGTTTATGGCAAGTTGGCTCCAAAGATTTTGAAAAAATTTTGGTAAGAAGAGAGCCTTGGCCTATGGTGACTCAGCTCGAGAGATTTTGAAAAGATTTTGTAAGAGGAAAGCCTTAGCCTGTGGTGAGTCAACTCGAGAGATTCTAAAAAAATTTTGGTAAGAGGAGAGCCTCGACCTATAAAGAGTCGGCTCAAGAGATTCTAAAAAGATTTTGGTAAGAGAAGAGCCTCGACCTATAGAGAGTCAGCTCGAGAGATTTTGAAAATATGTTAGTAAGAGGAGAGCCTCGACCTATGGTTGTCAGCTTAAGAGATTCTAAAAAGATTTTGGTAAGAGGAGAGCTAAGCCTATGGCGAGTCAGCTCAGAAGATTCTGATAAGATTTTGGTTTGTGCTGAGGGAACTTAGGCTTCTGAATTTGAAGGGTTAGACCTTATGGCAAGCTTAAAGAAACTTTGCTAGGATTAAAGGGACTTTGGAAGTCACACTTCGCCGGTTAGATCTAGAAAGGTATCATTTTGCTTCAAGGAGGCACTAATCAGTTTTAGGAGATGTTGATTAACTCTGAAGAGGTATTGGTCAACTACAAAAGATGTTGGTTAGCTTCTAAGAGGTACTGGTCAACTTTAGGAGATGTTGGTAAGCTTCAAGGAGGTATTGGTTAGCTTTATGAGATATAGGTCATCTTTAAGGAGATATCAATCAGTTTTGGAAAGGCTTTTAGCTCTGCTTAAATATGATTATCTATGGCTATAGATAGTTGCACATGCATATATGTTTGTGCATAGATATTGCATGTTTATGTATGCATGTTTTAGGATTCATGAACTTTTGTTTAATTTCTATGCCATGGATAATTTGTGATGATGCTTGCGATGGATGATTGCATGGATGCAATAGGGTGGATTCATGAGTTGACTTTGTGAATACAATTTTTTTCATGTGACTTTCACATCCAAGAAAGCTGTATCTCATACACTTTATGCATTTGTGGACTAAGAAACTCGATAAGGTTGAGAAAATCAACCTGTGAATATGTAAAATTACAAATATGATGGCTTTGAGAGGAGTTTAGGTGGATTGGGATTTTTTATTGGCATTTTTTGATTTTTTTGGGATCTGATGGCCTATGCTTTTTGTTTTGGTGTTGTTAAGGAGGAGCTATGCTCCATTCTCAAGGAGTTCAATGTTATGCTTAGCTACAATCTAGAGCAGCTTTTGGAAGTGACAGAGTTTAAAGTTGGGCATTTTTAGACTTGCCTCAAGATGTTGCAAGCTAGATGCTTATTGATGGTCAAATGAATTTGACCGCTATAATCTAGGAATTCCATGATCCCGGTGACCAGGGAGATATGAGGAGGCTGAGGCTCATGATAAGGATCTTGATTTTCTACATGATAGCCAAATATCCATTCAACATATCCATTAGTCATGGTGAAGCCAAAGTAGTAGGATTGATATTTCAGATGAAGCAGAGTCACTCAAAGGTTGGGATGGTGCTGGTAGAGACACTAATGATTCTTGACTATTTTGTTCATGGTTTGGAGAGATGGACTGTCTCCCCGACTATTCTCTAGGTGATGGAAAATCTTATTATTCATACCTTTCCTTTCAATGGTGTTCTGTAGGTCTCTGACTTTAAATTTTGGGTTGTTTTGCAAGTGTGGCCAATAGATTATTTCTAGGTGGTGGCCTTGCTTTTCAGTACCACATGTGCCATATTGAGAATTAGATAAAGATTGGATAGGATGGTTGTTTATAACTTGCCCAAGAGGACATATTTTGGCATTACCAATGGTAAGAGATTAGATTTTTCATGACCGAAGGCCATATGTGTTGAATGGTTTACTTATTAGGTTTTAGTTTGAATGACTTCCTACCAGGGAATGAGGGTTTTGAGGCAGATGGGGGTAGACTTAGGATATGCTCCATCATTCCTTCTACTAGTATTAGAGCTAGGTTAATTTCTATGTAAAACCATTGTATGTGTTATTTTGGAGGTTTTTGAGCTAGTTGAAAAAGAGTTGTTATACAAATGTTGTGTATTGGACACATAAGTTGTGACTGCGAATCAAATATCATGACTGTGATATGTGTATTATGACAACGATATTGATGTTTCACCTACAAACTTGAGGATCAAAACAAATGTTTTCATATCAGTCATGAGAATTGTGCCCACTATATTGCAACCATGAAATATGTATCGTGGTCGTGATGCGAACTCCGCTGTGTCTATACCCAACTTTATTTTTTCCAAAATCATTTTGGATTTATTTTTTAATCAAATAAATTTCTATGAATTAAAATATGATTTTAAGCTATAGATTCCTTGAATATGTGATATTCAAAATGGTTTTTAGAACTGTTCCAAAATTGAACAATATATCTATAAATGCAATTATTGTATATATATGTTTTGTTGTTGTTTGATAGGCATGGATGATTGATTATGGATTAGGAAACCATAATGTATGATTTCTTATATGGACTTGTAATAATTAATTTTATTATTTGATGGGATGTAATTAATTGATAATTACTTATTTAGGTTGTAAATTAATTTCATTGAGCCTATAAGCTCTTTCGTGTTTTTAATCTCACTTTGGAATGCCAAGGTTACAAATGTATATATGGAGATATGGAGATGCAAGTGGGAGATATGGAGATGCAAGTGGGAGTATGAAGATGCAAGTGTTGTAATCTTATACCCAAGGTTTCCTTGCCCATTAGAGTTAATAATGGTATCATAGGAGATTTATTTTAATAAACAATGTGATAATGAATGAAGAATGGGATCAACTTTGATAAGCATTTTTATCACAAAATGAAAGTTAAACCGAATTTGACTTAGTGTGACTATGTTAATTATTTATTTAAAATATGAATCTAAAATGCTAGTGAGTGGGCATGAGCATAATACTTAAGCATTTTCTAAGTCATTGGAGATAATAATACTAACATGAGAAGTTGATTTTAATCAAAGTTACAATGGTATAATAGAAGTTAGACTTAGTTTCACCTAATGAGCCTGCATGATTTACACACTTGAATGATGCTATTGAAAGGCTAGTAAATATGCATTATAAAGTAAATAAAATTCATTCAACAATGTTTAGAGTGTATAGTAAAGTTAGAAAGTAAAAATATGTATACCCAAAGTGAAAGTAAAGAAATGAAAAATTTATTAAGTTACTAATTATGAAATGTGCATATATGGATATGTTAATAGGCTTTTAGACTCTAAGGCTGTAATACCCAAGTATTTCATAGCTCATTCTAGTTACTAATGATGCTAAAAGACTAGATCTTTGAATGTTAGCATAGTATAGAAATAAAAGGAAATCAGTTAGGAACCTTGTGATGCTATTAAATTGTTTGCCTAGTACATGATCTTATTATGACTAATTGTACTTTAATGAATTGAATATAGTTCATATGGTAGCTAATGAGGTGTGTAAAGAAGCTAGAGGACACAAATTTGAAAGAAAGTTAAAAAGGAAAGTTTCTAAGTTTATCATGGGATTTGTTGATGGATTATGGGCTTATTGATGGGCTATGGGCTTGATATTCAGCCTTGAGTCATCAAAGGCCCAAACCCAACAATAGTGGGCTAGCCCATAGGCCCATAATTAGTGTAATCTCAAGTTCATATGTTAGAATAGTTAGCCCAATTAGAGTAGTTAGCCAACACCAAACAAAATATGTTATAGAGAAAGAGTTATAAAATTTGATCAACTAGCCACAAAATTTGACCAAAGTCAAAATCCTAAACTAAGTTAAACTCTCACCTTCTCTATGCATGAGTCTAGGTTCACTTTGAGCACTCCAACACCATATAATTATCATCGCCATTGTAGAGAGAATCCTAGCCATCCAATTTGATCAAATCTTAGCCATTCATTAAGATTAAATCCTAACCATTGGACTTAACTTGATCAAATCCTCACCATCCAACTCAATATATATATATATATATATATATAAGCAAAATTATGTTAAGAAACAACATTTAGCCTATCTCTACACCAAAGTCTCACATAAAGGAAAGAAATTCTCTCTACCAATTGCTATAAGAACTTTAGCAAATCAAAGCTAACCAAGGTGAGAAACTATGTTCACCTTCTCTTTTCTATGTTCTAAGGTTAATTTTAATATTTTAGTTGCATAAAATCTCTTCTACACCACAAGAAAATTCAGCCAACCTAGGGTAATCACACATAAGACATGGTTTTGAATGATTTTAGATGAAGAAAAATGATTTAGAAGTGTTAAATTGAATTTTGGGAACTTGATTCAAAACTTGAAAACCTTAGTGGCATAAACATAGTTAAAAGAGAAACTTAGTGTTCTAATACTAGATTGTGATAATTAAGTGATCATTTATGTTATATATTGTGTTAATTTCATATTTCTACAACTAATTCGGAGATTTGATGAGGAATTATGAGTTTTCCCCAAATTTGACATAAGTGGAAAAAGTTAGGGTTCATATAAATAAGAGTAAATTAACTCAAATTAATTAGTAGAAATTGATTGCTTAAGTATTAATTTGATGAATCTATAGTTAATTTGAGGTTTGAAAGTGAAATTGATAGTTTTCCCCAAATTCTATGGTTTATGGAATAATTTGGAAATTTTGAGATTTAGACTTGGAATTATGAAATTGAATAAGGAATTTAGCTTAGAATTTCTTAGAAATAAGAATAGATATAAATATGTATATGATACTATTGATACATCTCCATTATAAGTTGAAGTAATGAAACAAGTATAAGGTATAATTAGTAACACCATTGGTTACTAATTGTTACGTAATTGAAATGTTATGGATGTAAAACTTCAAGGCAAGGGCAAAGAAATTGCTCAAGACCATGAAGGGCATTAAACTAATTAAAGAACAAACAAACAATAGGAGCAAAGGAGTTAAGGTGAGTACTTTGTAATATGATGTAAGTATGCCATTTGCTTACAACCATTGTTTGAATTACCATTCCTTAACATGTACTTGAAATAACATTTGATATATGATTGCCTATTGATTGTTGAACCCTTTAGAAATCCATATCTTCCTTATATGATATTGACCATGATGAGGCTTTTGCCTTAGTCCTATATTGTGCTCAATGATGAGAATGATTAATATGCCAAACTATTTTCCATTGAATTCCTATTGTAAACCTTGGATATGTCTTTCATTGAAACCCATGAATAAGCAGAAATCCTCTCTGATGTGAGGAATTACATCAGACCTTGTGTACTTGGTATAAGCACATAGGTAGGGTGAGAGTACCCAACCTTTATTAGAGGAACGCCTAACTATAAGACCTCATCAGTTTTACGTAATGTGATGAATACGAGTGAGCAAGGTTTAGACAGCCACTCCTATATTTATGTGTAGGAAACTTTTTGCTTTTAAGACATTATCATTTGTTCTAAAATGCATTCTAAATTTTAATATGATCAATTTTGATTAACATCACTCTGTTGTTATCTTGAATTGATCCAAGTGATGACCCTTATATTGCCTTTATGTTATGTTATATTATTATGTACTCACTCAGCTGGTCTCATTTCGTAGTTGTTTATAATTTTCCAGGTCAGGGTGATTTGTTAGCAAGGTAAACTCTGAGCTATGCTTCTTCACTTGGGACTTGCTAATAGTGTTATATGTGTTGCTTGTGTCATTTTGAGGATAAATAATCTAGAGCTCCATGATGACTAAAGGCTTAGTACTAAAGTATGTTGTGTTGTAGAATAATGTAAACAATTGATAACATTTGTTAAGTATATGTATACTTATGATAGTAAGTAAGAATGTATGGATAGTATTTGTTAATATCTATGAATGATGTTCTATTCATAGTTATAAGATGGCATTAAATTATAAAGGTTATAAATGAATGGTTAGAGTAACTATGGGAAATGATAAAGAATGAATATGGTTTTGATCTTAGGGAAGTTGACTAAATGGAGTATGTAAAATAATGATAGGATCAATGGTGTTCTATGGGTTTAGGTGACCTTATGTCTCCCTGAACTCTAGGACAGTCGCAGCCTAAAAATTAGGTCATGACAAAGGCCCAAGGCCATTAGAATGGCCAACCCATAAGGCCCATGAATAGATGAACATGCACTTAAAGTAGAGTTAAGAATGGTTAACTAAAGTTAAATTTAATGTTAGAAGAGCTACCCAAAAAATTTGACTTGGAGCCAACATTTTGACCTAGTGCACACCATTTTTGACTAAGACATCTTCATCTTATTAAAACCAATTATGCTAAGTCAATTTTTGCAACTTACACACCTTTTTTTTTTCTTTAATCATATGTTTAGATAATATCATAGCCAGCCATTGAAACAAGATCATAGCCCTCCATTTAGATGAAATCATAGCCATTGATATAAAGTGGTGGAATCAATACCCTCCATCTATATAAGCGATAAGATGAGCATCTTTTTCCATTTTGCACAAGCTATCACAAAAATACAAACCTAAGAGAAAGACAATCTAAATTTTAGCCACCATCCATAGCAACTCAAAACAAGGCTTCCCAAGGTAAGAGTTTATGCTCATCTCTTCCTTTATATGTTTTAAGCATGACTTTGGTGTTACAGTTGCAAAAATTTTCTTTTTTTCCATCTATATGATTTTGCTAAAAGGAATTATGTCTAGGAAATGTTCATTTTGTATGTCATTTAATTAAATATGAAAATTAGGCTTGAGAATTTAAGGTTTAATATGTAAAATCAAGTAAAGGAAACATGAAAGTCACATAAGCCTCACTAAAAGAGGGGGTGCGACCATCTTGATGAAATAATAGGAGAAGTGCTCTAAATTATATTTGAAGGCATCTAAGGTTATTTTGGATGAATAAAAATGGTTTAAAAGTCTTAAATTGAATTATGGAGACTTATTTCTAAACTTAAAATTTTAAAGACATAACTTAGGTTAAAAGAGGAAGTTGAAGTTTTAATGATTGTTTTCCATATTTAATTAATGATATAAGCTTTTTAACATCTTAATTTGATGAATTTAGGATCAATTTGAAGTTTAGATGGGAAATTGATGGTTTTTCTCAAATTCTAGGGTTTATGGACAAATTGAAAATTTTGAGAATTGAATTTGAATTCATGAAATTGAATAGGTAATTAAGCTTAAAGATAGTGTAACATGATTTGAATGATATTAATTTTAAAATTCAATTGATAGAAATGATTTTATCCAAATTTAATAAATTAGGTTCATTTATGGAATTGAAAGGTGAATATCACATCCCAATTTTGGAGATATGATAGTCCTAGAACATGGGGAGACATAAGGTCACCCATGCTTGTAGAACTCACTCATGCACATATAAACACTGCTTAGGATCGTATCAAAACCTCATGCATTAACTTAATTATCCAATAATAAGGAAAACTTTGACTAGCAGAAGCATAGTATTAAAACACTTTAAATATAATCCATATGAAAAGAACATTTAAGACTCCAAATAAATTAAATAAATAATATATTAAAAATATAAACTCCCAAAATAAGGACTCCTGGAAGACTCATCATCTTATAGCACGGTAATAAACTTTGACAAGGAAATTTTTCAAGCAGAGTAAGTTGCTTGAGTGATCACCTTGCCTCTTCATAAGCTCACCTGGAACCACACAAAGAAAAAGGGTGAGATTGATGATTTTAATGGGTAAATAATATAACTTATACAATAAAACATATCCCTTAGAAAGGACTCATAGCTTATAACTCATAGATCATGATTTGTAATTCGTGACTTATAATTTACAATTTAACAAGGTTTGCAAAAATCACACTTATTACTTGTGAGTGAAGACCTTGCTTAATTCACTTGTAAGTGAAGACCCTGCTCAATTCACTCACATACACTGATGAGAGGTAGCCTCAAGCTAAATTCCAACTCCTATCGCATAGAAAAGCTTGAAACTGATCAAGCTTCACAGCTAGAGTTACCCCTTATAGCTGAGGTGGATACTATGCCCCTATCCATCTGGTTAAGACCATGTGCATAGGTTCCGATGATTAGCTGCATCGGCATGAGGATTTCTACATAAAAGGTTCATGAGTACCATAGCTAGAGCTAATAGCAATCACTTATAACAATAGCACTTAAGAAAGCAATAACATGTAGCATAATAGCAATAGTAGTTTAACTTATTGAATAAAAGATAAATAATAGTGTGGTCCCAGAAAAAATATTAGGTAAGGCAACAATCACAAAGGTTTTTTCTTATCATAAAATAATCAAAATGGTTTCGGACCAATTGTCCTTTGGTAACCCAAGCTTAACAAAGAAATCATAAAGTTATAATTGAAAATAGAAAAGAACTTGGATTTCAAGAATTTCAAAGGTTCATATATCATGATAGCTTGTACTTGTAACAATAACATAATGTTTACTCACTTTATGGTTCCTTAGCTTCTAATTGTTGTAACCCTTGAACTTCTAATACTCCTCAAGCTTTAACATAACATTATAATTCAATACTTAGCATTTGCTTAATCATCATGCTATCCTATCCCATAGCTACCCCACGCATATATAATATTCACATATACTTGGAGTTGCACTTAGAAGTGCACTCATCACTTGCACATAACATGTTGACTTTTAAAGTATTACACTCTTAGCCTTCTTAGGCTCATATGAAATCACATTATAACTCATACTATGACTTCTCTAAAGTCAAACACAATATCATGATCTTAATATTAATTAAATTTAACATTCCACTTAGTACACTTATCACTTTCTATATATATCAACTTAATAATTAACCTTAAAGAGTCATGCTTATCTCTTTTGATCAAATCATACAATCAATCTCATAGTCAATTTAAGATCATACAATCAATCTTAATTTAAGATCATTTGTGAACCCTCATTTCAGCACCTTCAAAATTGACATTAAACTTCCTAGAACTAACTGGAGCATTCTTAGCACAACTTGATGCCTTTTTGACCCTAACTAGACCTTCTGTATCATACAACCCTTTTTTGAAACTAACTGAAATCTATCTCAGACTGACTGTTAAATGTTCTAAAATTAATTTCAATCCTAACAACACTGACCGTTAATATTTCTAAGCTCTATAGCTCCCAAAAATTGACATGGAAGTCTCAAAAATTGACCTAAAAATCCTCAAAAAATGAGCCAAAAGGGAAAACCTCAGGAAGCATGCCGTGCCACGTGGTATACCAAACGGGAGGCGTGTGGCATTGCGTCAAGTCTGTGCGATGCCACATGGCCTTTTTGCGGCATGCCACAAAAGCCTGACGCGGCGCCATACAGGCCTAGTGCAGCGCCGCCCCAAATCGTGGGTTTTCTGCCTCCAATGGGCCCCATGTGCGTAAAATGACTTTTTTACCCTTTTTTGTCCAGTTTTCAGCCATTTTCTGACCCTACCCCTACGGTTTTTTCATATTTTCATTACCTAAACTACCCTTAATCCCATTTGCCTATAAATTGGCTCTCCCATCTCTTCATTTACACACACCAAGGTTGATATTGATAGCTATCTATCAACTTTCTTTCTTCTTCTTCCTCCATCAACTCTCCAATTAATTAATTAATCATTTTAATTAATTAATTTTCTCACCCAAGTCTAGTTAATTAATCCTTTTAATTAACTAAAAAAAATCTTTTTTTTTTTACTTACAAGCTAATTAATTAATTAATCTTTTTAATTAATTAATTACTTTTTTAATTAAATCAAAAATCTCTTTTTAAGCTCATCTCCTATTTTAATTAATTAATTAATCATTTTAATTAATTAATTACTCTTTTTTTAAAACTAAATTAAAAATCTCTTTTCAACTCAATTACTATTTTAATTAATTAATTAATCATTTTAATTAATTAATTTACTCATCCATCACTTTTTTTGATCATTAATCAACTCATTTTGTCCAGTCTAATAAAACGAAACTTCGATCCGGTAAAACTCTTTTTCCATCTCATCCATCAAAATCTAAGGTATTTTAATCAAACTCGTTCTCCAAACCTAAAAATCATTTTTTAAAACCCCTCTACTTAATTGTGGAACGAATTACGTGGGTTTTGATCCCTATTCAAATGGGGTACGTAGGCATATTTGGAATTTAAGTCCAAATCTTAAATCCAATTTTCTTTTAAATTAAGCTTATTTTTCTTATTTTTCTTAAATCAAATATCTTTTTTACAATATTTGTAAGGAAATTTGTGGTCTTCCTAGAATCCCATAAGGGCTAAAGAAGACATCTATTTTTCTATCAATGTGATTATCTTAATTAAGGAGTGATCATGTGGTTCCCCCAAATCTCTAAAGATTGGAGGGAACACTCTCCTTTATTTATAAATGTTTATTGTTTCATTAATTTTCATGCATCCATCTTATGCCATATTCTTATGTTTTATTTGCAATTATTAATGTCATTCATGAAATCAATTTTCAAGTCAAATTAAACTTAAGAGCCAAATTTAGATTATTTAAAACAAAAAACCTAGTCCTCGAACTCAACCTAGTTCGAAGGCTAGTGATTTTTATCATTGGGCAAATTAATTAAAAAAATTAATGAATTGGAGTCAATTTGGGTTTTTTCCTTAATATTTTTTGAACTAAATAAAATTAAGGTGGTGACTCCTAAAAATCATTTTCAAAATCAACCAAATCCAAACCCGAGGGTTCCATTATGAGTCTAAATCTGAATGAGCATCCCTATTCCCTCTAGTGGATCGGGTCGGGGCTCAGGCGAGGCCTCACACTGGCAACTCCACTGGGGACTGGTTTCCACTTTTTTTTAATAAAAAGGAAAATAAGAGGATTACTATTTGGTTAAGGAAAATTTTTTCCAAAATAATCTCTATTTGGTTCATTAAGTATAATTTGACTTTCATGCATCACTTTGCATAATAAAGGCTCCTTGCCTAAACCTTAGCTTTAGGAAAACTTTTGGATGGCAAGTAGCATTAGCTCAACAACTCTCTTTGAGTATGTTGAGAGATAATGAAAGCATTCCACCCCGCGATGAATTCCTAATCATTTCGGCGGTGTAACAAGCAGTCAATACTGTCGAACCCACGTGAGGCTCCTTGCCTCATATGTGGTTAGGTATATCGATGCTCTAGTGGGATGGGTTAAATCAAACCACCCTCCACGCTTGTGCATATAGTTGCCTTAGCCTTTGACCTTAGGTTCCATGTACCATAATAATCAATATTCTTGCATATCCATGAAATGTTTTTTTCGCATGCATCACGACATGATCATGCATGTATAACATGAGAAACTCGACAAGGTCAATCATTAAAAATCCAAAATTGGTGGTTCGTTACCCCAAAAGCACCTCACACACTCACTCTTTCAACCCAACCTTGTGAAGGGAATCCTTTTCCCAACGCACCTATGCATTTATGCCCCTTTTCTTTATAAATTTTGTTGTCTTACCCAGTTTTCTATTTTCTGTTCCAAGGTACCAATGGCCCACCCTTTTGACTAAGACGCAATGGGTGCCTTTTTCACCAATCTCCTCAAGAAGCAAGAGGAAGCTTTTCCAAATACACTCACCACCACCCTCAAAACCCAAGTTGACACCTTCACCAATGCCCTCAATGCCCAGTCTGCCACTTTCACCAATGCTCTTAATTCCCAGTGTCAATAAATCATTAATGAGGTAAGGGAAATAATCAATGCGCCTATCGCTCCTCCTCCTACTCAACATACCTCCACCTAAGCCGGGACCAGCCATGCCCCCACTTTCACTGCTCCCATTATCGATCTCATCGATAAAGGGAAAGCTTCTGAGACACCCACCTCTCCTCCTTTGGATATGAATGCCATTGCTCCCACTATGAATCTTTTTCAAAGTGGGGATTTTCCCAGCTTCCCCGAAGCCAAAAGACTAATGGAAAAATTTGAAACCTTAGAACGATCCATCAAGAATATTAAAAAACATGAGGACATCATCGACGTCGACTCCCTTACTCTCTTCCCGAATGCTAGGGTTTCGCCTAAGTTCAAGATGCCCTTGATGGACAAATTTAATGGCACCACTTGCCCTAAGACCCACCTCAAAATGTACATGAGCGCCATGAGACCCTTTGGTGTGGATGATGAGCTCCTTGCTTAATTATTCCAGCAATCATTGACCGGAACTGTTGTTAAGTGGTTAGTAGATCTGGACAAAAATCATAACAAAACTTGGGATGATATCTGCAATGCTTTCGTCAAGCAATACCATTATAATATTGAGGTAGATGTCACTTGATGAGACCTAGAAACCACTAAACAAAGCCAAGGGGAATCCTTCACTGCATTCCTTACAATGTGGAGGGCAAAAGCAGCACAAATGGTGAACCCTCAAACACCAGTTCACTTGCAAACCCAGTATCTCCCGGACTTTAAAGCTCTTATTGCTACAGCCTCTAAATTGAGGATTTGATTCAGACTGGCCAAATCAAGGATGAATCCTCAAATTCGTGATACCGCAAGAACACCAATTTCACCTCAAACACCACTCATTTTATACCTCAAAAGGGAGGAGAAATTAATGTTGTCTCTTACTATCAACCCATGAGATTAGAAAGAAGGAGTATAAAAAGGCTCTGGAAGCCCACCTCGTCAAACCCTTAGAGCCAAGACCACTCCCAAATCCTTTGCCCATGAACTATAATGCCAACGAATGATGTGATTAACACCAAAGGCCCAGGCATGAAATAGATGCTTGCAAGGCTCTGAAGCATCAAATCCAAGATCTAATAGACAATGGGGATATCATTGCTCCAAGAGCTAAACCTAACATCACCACTAATTCTTTGCCTAACCACCAGGTCAATGTCAACCTTATTTCTTCCAACGAACTGGGAATTGATCCTATCTCCCTCATCTACCCCATTTCGAGTTATTATTGTGTACTTGATTTAAATGACTTTGTCACTGAAGTCGATGCAATTACTCAGAGTGGAAGAGTCCTTCCACCACCTTCATAACCCGCAGATTCAAACCCAGTAGGTCATGCAATCCCTTCTCTAGCTGAAAAACTAAAACCCCATAATGAACCAGAGGAGGATCCCATTCTCAAGCAATTGAAGAAAACCCAAGCAAACAAATTAATATGGAGCCTCATCCAGTCTTCTGACCCTCATCGCCAAGCTCTTTGCAAGGCTTTGAATCAATGTCAAGCTCCCATCGACATCTCACCAGAGACCCTCGTGGCATCTTTAACCAACACTGCCAAGTCCATGACCATTTCTTTCAGTGATCATGATATCCCTCATGGAGATGAAAACCACAACCATGCTCTTTATATCACAGTGATGACCCAAGACAAAACTGTGCCTATGGTATTAATAGATAATGGGTCCGCCCTAAACATATGTCCACTAAAGGTGGCCAGTTGCCTAGGATTAAAGGCTTCTGATTTTATTCCATCGAATCAAGTGGTAAGAGCATATGACAATACTAAGAGAGAAGTTTTGGGAGTGGCAAACCTTAATGTCACAGTGGGACTAGTGATGATGCCAATCCCATTTCAGGTTATTGATGTCCCAGCCTATTTCAACCTCCTACTTAGTAGACCATGGATCCACCAAGTGAAAGCAGTTCCCTCCTCCTTACACCAAAAGTTGAAATTTCCCCATAGTACGAATATCATAACTGTCCAAGCTGATGTACATGGGAAGAGTGACATTCCAAGATCTGTGCCAATCCTGGAAATCAAGCCCAAACCATCCATCATTCCTCTGTCTGACTTCTCATTTGATACCATCCAGTTCATTCAAGGGGAAGGTAAAGAGTTTGCTCCTTCCGACTTTGATCCATAGAGTAATGTGGTAGTAGCTAACATGATGAAGAAAATGGATTATTTTCTAGGTTTGGGACTTGGAAGAAACCAATAGGGGATCACCCAATTTTTCGAGTATCCCACTGCCACTCCTCCTTTTGGTCTTGGCTATGTGCCCAAACCTAAAGATATTGCAGAATTGAAGGAAAAAGCCAAGCTGAGGGTTGAGGCCAAAAGGCAAGGTGAGACTTTTGATTGGCCTATGCGGCCCTATTTCAAAACTCTTAACTGGTATTTTGTGAAAAAAGGAGAAGATTTCCCCTACTGTGGCTTTCCTGAACCATGGTTCTGTCCCATTTCTAAGAAACTGATCCCTGGTTTTGAAATTTTCTTTGATATCAGGCTCAACCTAGAGGAGTACGAGCCCATCTATCAATTGGAGGAGGATTGGGAAGCAAGCATGGAGCCCTCTCTTTTCTAGACCATCCACATGATAACCTACCACCAAAAACTTGACCCAACCAAGCTTATCCAACCATCCTAAGCACCGCTGAATAATTGGTATTTCGAGAAGAGCACCGATCCTGTTTTGTCCTCATCTGAGTCTTTTGAGTATGAGTTTGAGTCTGAGTCCCTTAAGTCTAAATGTGAGTCTATGGAGACCTTTCAGTCCTTTTGTCTAATTTTATAACTCATCTCCCTAGCTTGTCCTTTCAAAATGATGTAACCCACAATGATGGGACCTTTGTTTTCAATGAAATGAACAAGTGTTCTACTTACTTTTCTGATTATCTATGCTCTACTTCATTTGACTCATTATTAAATGAGAAATCTAAAAAAGAAAATAAAAAAGAAATAAAAAATGAAAAAGGCAAAGAACCAATCAATTATGGCACAGAGGAGAATCCAAAAATTACATACATTGCATTTGCATATTCTGACACACAGGCATTAGCTGAAAAAGTGTGTGAATTTATGGACTATTTCGCATGAGAACCTAAGGACATGGTAGGAGTAGATCCAAGCATAGTAGTTCACAAGATCCCGACTTACGAGCACATGAAGCCTATAAAGTAGAAGTTGAGGAGAATGAAGACAGAATGGTCTCTAAAGATCAAAGAGGAGGTTGCCAAGTTGCTAGATAATGGGTTTATTGAACCCATCATTTACCCTTTATGGTTGGCCAATATAGTACCTATCCCCAAGAAAGATGGAAAGGTCCAAATGTGTGTTGATTACAGGGATCTCAACAAAGCTTGCCTAAAGGATGATTTTCCTTTACCTCATATCGATCTACTTATGGACCGCATGGCGAGTGCATCAGTGGTCTCCTTGACCGACCTTTTTGCAGGCTACAACAAGATCCAAGTCTATGCTCTTGATAAGGAAAAGACCTCCTTAGTGACTGAATGGGGCACCTATTGGTATCGGGTAATGCCTTTTGGTTTGAAGAATGCTGAGACAACTTATCAAAGAATGGCCACTACTATATTCCACGACATGATACACAAGGATGTCGAGGTTTATGTGGACAACATGGTCATAAAATCTAAAACTCCTGAATGCCATTTTGATCCTCTAGACTGATTCTTCATTAGGCTCAGGCAGTATAATCTCAAGTTGAACCCAGCTAAGTGCCTTTTCGGTGCCTCTTTGGGCGTATTTCTGGGACACTTAGTCAGCCAAAAAGATATAGAGGTGGATCCAGCAAAGTCAAAGGCAATTATAGAAATGGCTCCCCCTAAAACTAAAAAGGAGATTAGGGGTTTTCTGGGTCGCCTATAGTATATCAGTCGCTTTGTTGCATAACTGGCAGATACTTGTGGGCTGATCTTTAAATATTGAGGAAATGAGCCTCTAAACAGTGGAACGAAGAATGCCAAAAAGCCTTTGACAAGATCAAGGACTAGCTCCTGAACCCACCAATACTGTAACCTCCAAGGCTCATGCTTTACTTATTGGTAACTTCAGAAACCATAGGTGCAATGCTCACTCAGAATGCTCCAAATTCACATAGAGAGAACGCCATTTACTACTTGAGCAAAGGTATGCTGGCTCATGAGATTAAGTATAATCAGATTGAGCAGTTGTGCTTAGCCTTAGTTTGGGTATATCACAAACTCCAGCACTACCTATACTCATACACAACCCATGTGCTAGCTAACAAAAGCCCTTTAAAATTCCTTATGGAGAGGCTGGTTCTTGACAGCAAGATGGCACGATGGATGATAGTTCTCATAGCATTTGACCTAAAGTATTTCCCAAGAAAAGCAGCTCAAGGAAGCATAATCGCTGACTAACTGCTGCTGCCCCTGTCGGGGAAGAAATTTTTGAGCCTGAGTTCCCAGACGAGGACATCTTAGTCATAGATCCTGAGGTATAGAAGTTATTCTTTGACGGTGCCTCTAATAGTAAAGGCTATGGAGCTGGCATAGTTTTGGTTACCCCTAAAGGAGATCATTTGCCTATGGCGATTAAGCTAGTGTTTAAGGTGACCAATAATGAAGCAGAATATGAGGCATGCATAGTTGGTCTAAAGGTGGCCATTAACATGATGATAGACTATTTAGAGGTCTATGGTGATTCTAACCTCATTGTTTCCTAAGCCTTGGGTATGTGGAAAATTAGAGAAGAGCGTTTGGTTCCTCATCATCAATGCTTGAATGACTTGGCAGAGAATTTCCATGAACTCTCCTTTCACTACCTGCCAAGGGCAAAGAATCAGTTTGCTGACGCTCTAGCCACCTTGGCCTCGATGATCGATATAAGCGATAATGAGATACACAGGCCTATTGTTATCGAAGTAAAATGGTAACTTGGACATTATACCATGCGCATGAATCTCCAGTTGGCTGACTCTAAACCCTGGTTTTGGGACATCCTCAATTACATCCAGAATGGTAAGTATCCAGAAGGAGCTTCAAAAGCAGACTGGAGAACCCTAAGGCAGCTGTCCGCTGGTTTTATATCTAATGGAGGTGTGCTATATAAGAGAGTCTGGGACAACATCCACCTACGATGTGTGACCAAAGAAGAAGCCCAACAAATTATAGAGTGGGTCCATGGTGGAGAGGAAGGCCCACACATGAATGGTGTAGCCTTGGCACGAAAGATAGCCAACCTAGGCTACTTTTGGCTGACCATGAATGAGGACTGTGCAAAGTATGTGCAGAGATGTCACAAATATCATATCTTTGCCAAACTCCAACATCAATGCCCTATTCCTCTAAATCCACTAGCAACACCATGGCCTTTTGCTACTTTCGGCATAAATGTTATTGGGAGGATTTTCCCAAAGTCCTCCAGTGGGCATAAGTACATTCTGGTGGTCGTAGACTACTTTACAAAATGGATTGAAGTGGTGCCATATCAAGTCCTAAACGCAAAGAAGGTGGTGCACTTCATCCAAACCAATATCCTTTATTGATTTGGAACCCCCTTCAAAATAATCACGGATAATGGCTCTCACTTTCAAAAAGAGGTAGTCTGCCTACTCCTGACAAAGAAGATTCAGCATCACTGCTCCTCTCCCTGTCGGCCATAGACCAATGGTGCAGTTGAGGCTGCTAACAAGACCATAAAGACTATTTTGCAGAAGGTTATTGAAAAGCATAGAGACTGGCATGAGCGACTACCTGTTGCCTTATAGGGATACAGAACTACCGTTGGCACTCAGACTGGGGCAACCCCATATACCTTGGTTTATGAAATGGAGGTTATTCTTCCCATTGAGATGTAGATCTAATATGCTAGGGTAATGAGGGAAAGCCAATTGAGTAAAGCAGACTGGATCAAAAGATATCATAAATAATTGAATGCTATCAATGAGAAAAGGATGGATGCCTTGTACATGATCCAAGGCTACCAATAAAGACTAGCTCGACACTTCAACAGGAAGGTAAAAAATAGGGGCCTAGAGGAAGGAAACTTGGTTCTGAAGGAAATTAGGTCCCCAATTCATGACCCCAGGGGAGAGTTCAATCCAAACTGGGTAGGGCCATATGTACTAAAGAAGATTTTATTTGGCGAAGGCGCCATTCTTGTGGATGTGGACGGAAATGAGTTCTCTAATCCCTGTAATTTGGATCAGCTAAAAAGATACTTTGTTTGAATCTGTATCATCTTTATCTATTTTCCTATTTAGAGTAATGTAATCAGAACTATGTGGACCTGATTCTCCCTAAAAGAAATAATCGATGGAAAAGTAATGTAAGGGATACGTAGACAGCCCGACTCGGATGCAGTCCAAAGCATAATATAAAATATACTGTTTGTATCATCATCTCATATCCTCTGTGCCTAATGCAACATTTGGTACTTTTGTCCGAAAAATAATAAAAGAATAAAATAACAAAAAATAAATAATAAACAAAAGAAAATGCTCGCTAAGTTGAAAACTCGTGAGGGCAGCTTCGACAAAAATTAGAGCAAAAATAAATGTATCTCATATAATGATGATCAGATTTTATAAAAGCATACAATCCATCATTAACAAAAAGGACAGCCTCTATCTGTATCTATAGCTTGTCCTGTGATCATGTCAGCTTACAAGAGTGTACAAAAAAGAAACCTGTAGCTCGTGTCAGAACAGCCACCAAAAAATAGGTAGACAATTACCTCTACCTAGTTAATCCTCCTCCTTCTCCTCCTAGGATGAACGTCACCCTTAGAATCAGATCCTGCCACTATCTCCTCAATTGTCACTCCTCTGATCCTTGTCTCTGAGTCCCCCTCCATAGTGTCAATCGTCAGAGCGCTCATAATGCCTGAACTGCTTTCAGTAACTACTCTGCCTAGTCTACCCCATGTCTCAACAACTCTAGAACTGCTCCTTAAAGTCAAATATGAGACTCTCCTCTAAGGGCCTATACTACCTAAGCTACCAGCTACAATCCTCCCCTGTGTCAAAGTTGGAGTCCTCCTCTGTACTCTAGCAATAGTAGTCCTCCTCTGTGCATTCACTGCTGTGGTCCTCCTCTGTGCGACCAAAGTAGCGTCACCCTGGCGTCTAACCACAGTGATGGTCCTCTGAGTCACCTCTACTATAGTCTGAGTCATCACTGTAGCCTGTAGGGTCAATCTCCCTGAAGAACCTCTAGCCTCCCTCTCAGGTCCGGTCATCTCCCCTATCTTGGCAGCAATCCCCTAATCACTAGTACCTCTGGCAACTGCCTCCTCCGTCTCATCGCTCTTAGTCTCCCTGAGTAGTGCAGCTCGGTGCTCTCTCTCGATTGGCTAGATAGTCTCAATCAACCAATTGCGGTACCTATTAGTAGTACCAAAACTAATTTCTGGCCTCACTACATAAAAGCTCCTCATCCACCCCCCCTCTGATGGCCCTAGCAATGAGGGCTGTAATCCTTGCAGACTCCAAAAAGGGCATAACTGGAGGGACATCTTGGGTCTGACCCATCTGCCTCAAAACCCTCGTACCCTAATAGAATGATGTCCAGGCCAAACTAAGCAGACAGACCACTCGGTACCCATGGCTCATCATCATGAAGGACCTAATCCCATACCATTGGCAGTGCCAGAGTATGTCCTCTGGGGCAAGCTCTAATAGCTATCCAATCCACTCCCTGACTGATCCCTGCCTCACCAAGATGGGCCGTATCTGATACTGGATAGCTGTATACGGACTCCTTGTTGGAGCAGCAACCACCCTCAAGTGGTTCATCAACCACACTTGTAAAATAAACCAAGACAAAATTCAGATACACTCAAAATATCCATCCCTGAAAGGGATAAAAGTCAACAAATTTCTTTCCCTCACCTGAAGCACCACTGGAGATACAGTCCATCACTCCAACCCCCGAACATAGCAATTGAGACTCAATAGTGTCTCTGCTAACACAGCCTCAGTAATAGAGCGACCCTACTCCATCTGAAGTACCAGACCAGCCGTTCTAGCATCCTCCTAACCGACGGGCTCAGGAAATAGATATCCAGCAGTCAAGCAGAAAACCAAGGCTCGCATCCTGAGTCTCTGCATCCCTACATCACCCTAGTCACCAGGATCATGAAACTCCTTGATAATGGCAGTCAGGTTCACTTGCCCCTCTATCACCATCCGACTGGCAGTGTCTGCTGGTAGAGTTAAAAACTCTTGGAAAACTCTATAGTGCCTAACTCTGAACTTGGGTACCACTAGGGTCACCTTCATATCATTGTCGAGTATGGCACAAAACTCCTCAAATGTGGGGTGTAGCTCCTCTATACCCACACCAAACTGAAAGACTCGGGCCATCGGATCCCAAAATCGAGAACACTCTCAAGAAATCCCAGTCCACCTGTACCCCTCTCAGCGCCACCATAGCCGAAATCCCATACCTACCCAAGTTTATCCTATCTACTTTATCGAGTTTTCTTGTCCATATGTGCATGTAATGACTGAAATATGGCTCCATATGAAAAAGAAAGAAAAGAAAAGAAGGTGATGAAAAACCGAGCAAAGGAAGAGAAAGTCGACAAACGGACAAAGTTTCGACTCTCAAATGGAAAATAGATGGATTTGCCTTCAAAAGTTCTACCTTTATATAGCCCCTACATGTCACAATTAGGCCAGAAAACACAAAAATACTGTCAGACAAACGGATTTGCCATAGAAGTCTAACACTGAGTCTCAAGTTATTTTTGCAGTCAGCCACAAATAGCTTGTGCGGTGCTGCACAGAGCTGACACGGTGCCACACGTGCTCCATGTGGCACGTCACTGTAGTAGTGCTATGACGATCGCTCTTTTGATGCTAGAATTGCAATTCTGTGCCTCCGGTATAAAAAAAAAAAGCAAATGACCTTTCTTTCTTCCTTAGAGCGAAAAAGGCCAGAAAAGTTGTATTTTCTCTGCACGATGAAGGGAAAGGAGAGAAGAAAGGAGCCGTTAAAGTCAAAACACACATACATCACATTCATACATCCATAACATAGATATGCATGATAGGAAGCATCAGAATAATTCATATAGTCGTAATGTACATAACATAAGCATAGCATATCAATACATAGACATTACCCGCACAAGAGTATTACTTCCCATAAGGGGAAACAAGTGACATGATTGCCCCAAAAGGCTACATAGAAAGAAAAAAAGAAAAGATAGAGGCAGCATTACGGTCACCGAATCTATGGCGCCCTCCTCTCTTGTGCCTCCAAGGAACATCCTCATCACTAGCCTCACGAGCATCGAAAATGTCTAAACGTGTCAGCATCCCACCGAGGGCAACCTCCATCCTATGAGAAACTCTGTAAGTCCAGCGGATGAAGCTTTGAGGTACTTGTTGCAAACAAGATGTCAGGAACCTTGGGCATAAGTGAGTGTAAATGCCTTCCTTACATAAAGATCATTTCTGAATGTAAGACAAAATCATACCTTGACATGGTCAGGAATGTCTCGCATGTCTGGATGAACAACATCAGGAAGTTGCCACATCCTTAGTGAGCCATCTGCTCCATTGTATGAAATCTGCTTAGGGATGTAGAAGTCCGTGTCCTAATTTATTGCGCTAGTATTTGAGCTTGGCCCAGTGCCTCCACCTGCATCAGGAACAGGTCCCTCAGAAGTGCTCCCTCCAGGTGCCTCAAAAGTCACATGGCTGATTGGCTCCTTTGGAGGAGTAGATCCAACGAAAGAGCACCCCTTTGGTGTGATCTCATGCTACAGGAAAGCAGAATAAAAATTGTGATAGCTTTGGCCAGGGTATTGATGGATGCACCCCTTATCGCCATTACAAAATGCAGGGGAAGGATGGATCACCGACCTATATCTCATGTACACTAGAGGGGGCTTAGGGATGCACTAGGAGCCGATGATCTGGAAGTACACTCTCTCACCCAGGTAAAATAATCATTGATAAGGCGAGCGCAATAGAAGCCACCTCCGAGAGATGTGCTTGGAAAAAATTATACTGTCAATGCCAAGACATCGCAACGCTCTGAAAGGCCTCAAGATCTATCATGTTAAATGATGAGCAAAATGGTTTAAGTACTATGGTAATAAAGAAAGTGACGTAATGAGTGTAAAATCTCTGGCTCTGTCAAATTGTCAAAGAAGGCTCGGAGTGTCAGGACGCTGTGACTGTCAAAGCTAGAACTCTAGTTAGACTCCACCTATCTCCTTCCAGCAGTAAAATCCTCTAGCCTCTGTCTGATTAGTCCAAGAGCTATGAAAGCAAATGCTCGTATGCCCAAAGTTGCACACAACAGACAGTCAGAAATCATCAACATTGTAAATTAAAATACAAGCTAGAATATGGGAATGTACCTCCTAGAGAGGTGTTGTACCATCAATAGAATAGATATTCCCCTAAGATAGCTCTACCATGTTGTGGTACATGGCACTAAGCACCACATTGCCCTAGTCATACTCCCTCCAGGCACTCAGATCAACCAGGCTAGCCAAGATGTTGAGATCTACTGTGTCACTCAGAGAATGGGAGAAAGTATAACCTGTTATAATCAGTAGACATAGTCAGGCCATGGCTGCATCTGGAACAATCCTGCCGGCAGCCGCCGCCCACTTTAGCTTATTTGCTAGCAAGGTGCGCCTCACTTGAGTGCTATCACAAGGTGGGTCAAAGCCAAGAAGAGCCTGCATCTCTTCAGCAGAGAATGTCTGTCTCCAGTCGTCGCATATGTTGAGAGTTCGAGTCCCAAACCAGATCCCAGATAACAAATGCAAATCAAGCAGTATGCAGGTCAACTCCTCGTAGGCGAAGTGGAAGGTGTTTGTGGTATCCCACCACCTCTCCGTTGAAGCCTTGATCAGACTGATGTTCAAACGATCTGGAGCTGGCACCCGCAGAAAGTCAACAAAGCCGGTGGGCTCTAGCATGGCCCCGATAGCACTGCCTAGGGAGGCATACCTGACCACCTCCCTAAGATTGCTGTGACCACCCCTATTTCTGATCGTTTGTGCCTGCAAGCAAACTAGTAAAAGCACAGAATAATTTTGCGAAGGCTATGAACAAAATTGGCTTTTAAAAAGAGTAAGCAAGATTACCGACCACTAGTTGACCGCCATAGGACATATGATCTTCAAGGTCCTGTAATAGGAGGGCCGAGTGTGGATTATCTTTGGGCACTTCGTACTGATGCCCTCGACCACCTGCAGAAGAAGAAGAGGTCCTCCTCGAGGAAGCAGTTCCATGACGAGATGTGGGCGCCATTTTAATCAAATGCCAGACTTGACAGGCAAAGGAAGTAGATAAGAAAAGTACCCATTACTATTGCTATTATAAAAAAAATGTGTGAAAAAAAAATTTTGAATTTGCATTATTATTACTACAAAAAAAAATTGAATTTGCATTATTATTACTATCATTATTATTATCTTAAAAAAAAAAAAAGAATTTTCATTAGTAGTGCTAGTATTACTCTTATTATTTAAAAAAAAAGGAAAAAATGTGTATAAAAAAAAAAGAAGAAGGAAAAATCGTAAAAAAAAAAAAAGGGGGAAAGAAGAAAACTTGCTCACATTTTGAGCAAGAGAAAGAAATGGAGTGCTGCAACAAATGGGGTGTGGCCCTATTTATAAAGTTTTGGTCATATAGGACGAAATAGTGCATAGTAAAAAATGTCCTATAATTATTTAGTCACATGAAAGTAAATTTTTCATCCAGTATTAATTCAGAATTAGAATCTGAAAGTTCTCATGTGTCCGTGAGATTTTTTATCTGCTCATAGTCACCCTGTTCTCCTATTTTTAGGACAAGATGTAGCCCTGGCATCAGAAAAATTGGAAAATTATGAACCTGAAAATTCACCAGTATCTCAAAAGCAGTCAAATCAAGTTCCAAAATTCATGAAAATTATCTCATCATAACCAGAATTATTTTTCGAGCTCAGATTTACCATTTTTCGGATTCACTCTCATCAAAACTATATAACTGATAAACAGCTTTGATGAGGAGGCAGCTGTGAACCCTCATTTCAGCACCCTCAAAATTGACATTAAACTTCCCAGAACTGACTGGAGCATTCTTGGCATAACCTGACGCCTTTCCAACCCTGATCGGATCTTCTGTATCATACAGCCCTTTTTCAAAACTGACTGAAATCTATTTCAGACAGACTATTAAAATGTCCTAAAATTAATTTTGATCCTAATGACACTGACCGTTAATTTTTCCAAGCTCTATAGCTCCCAGAATTGACCTAGAAGTCTCAAAAATTGACTCGAAATTTCTCAAAAAATGAGCTGAAAGGGAAAACCTTGGGAAGCATGCCGTGCCACGTGGTGTACCGCACGAAAGGTGTGTGGCACCGCATCAGGTCTGTGCGGTGCCACATGGCCTTTTTGTGGCACGCCGAAAAAGCTTGACGCGGCGTCGCATAGGCCTGGTGCTGCGCTGCGCCAGGTCTTGGGTTTTTTGCCTCCAGTGGACCCCATGCGCGTAAAATGACTTTTTTATTCTTTTTTGTCCAGTTTTTAGCCATTTTCTGACCCTACCCCCATGGTCATTTCACATTTTCAATAACTAAACTACCCTCAACCCCATTTGCCTATAAATAGGCTCTCCAATCTCTTCATTTACACACACCAAGGTTGATATTGATAGCTATCTATCAACCTTCTTTCTTCTTCTCCCTCCATCCACTCTCCATTTAATTAATTAATCATTTTAATTAATTAATTTTCTCACCCAAGCCTAGTTAATTAATGCTTTTAATTAACTTAAAAAAATCTTTTTTTCTTTTACTTACAAGCTAATTAATTAATTAATCTTTTTAATTAATTAATTACTTTTTTTAATTAAATAAAAAATCTCTTTTTAAGCTCATCCCCTATTTTAATTAATTAATTAATCATTTTAATTAATTAGTTACTCTTTTTTTAAAACAAAATTAAAAATATCTTTTTCAATTCAAGCACTATTTTAATTAATTAATTAATCATTTTAATTAATTAATTTACTCATCCATCACTTTTTTTGATCCTTAATCAACTCATTTTGTCCGGTCCGATAAAACAGAACTTCGGTCCGGCAAAACTCTTTTTCCATTTCATATATCAAAATCCAAGGTATTTTAATTAAACTTGTTCTCCAAACCCAAAAATCATTTTTTAAAATCCCTCAACTTAATCGTAGAATGAACTATGTGGGTTTTGATCCCTATTCAAATGGGGTACGTAGACATATTTGGAATTTAAGTCCAAATCTTAAATCCAATTTTCTTTTAAATTAAGCCTATTTTCCTTATTTTTCTTAAATCAATTATCTTTTTTACAATATTTGTAAGGGAATTTGTGGTCTTCCTAGAATCCCATAAGGGCTAGAGAAGGCATCCCATTTTTCTATCAATGTGATTATCTTAATTAAGGAGTGATCATGTGATTCCCCCAAATCTCTAAAGATTGGAGGGAACACACTCCTTTATTTGTAAATGTTTATTGTTTCATTAATTTTCATGCATCCATCTTATGCCATATTCATACATTATATTTGCAATTATTAATGTCATTCATGAAATCAATTTTCAAGTTGTATTAAACTTAAGAGCCAAATTTAGATTATTTAAAACCAAAAACCTAATCCCCGAACTTAACCTGGTTCGAAGGCTAGTGATTTTTATTCTTGGGAAAATTAATTAAAAAAATTAATGAATTGGAGTCAATTTGGATTTTTTCCTTAATATTTTCCCAACTAAATAAAATTAAGATGGCGACTCCAAAAAATCATTTTCAAAATCAACTAAATTCGAACCAGAGGATTCCATTGTGAGTCTAAACTCGAATGAGCATCCTGGTTTGCTCTAGCGGACTAGGCTGGTGCTCGGGCGAGGCCTTACATCATTAAGATCATAAAACCTATTTCACATGTTACTTAATCATGTACACATATTGATCACAACATAGTAGTTAGGGTTAGGAAACTCAAGGTAGGCTGAATTCCTCTAGTCTTTGGTCTAGAGTTACTCCTTCAACTAACATGCAATTTAATCATTTATCATTTATATATACATGTCAATAATCATTAAAATATATCATATAAAAATTATAGACATTGGGATCAAATTCCCAATGTAGGCCGAATGCACCCATCAAGGAAAACATGAATTTTCTTACTTTCCACACTTTTCGTTCATTACAGTAATATGCAAAAACATGATTTAAATTAATATTTTTCATGTAATCACAAAAAAAATCATTTCAGAATACCAATACATATGAATCGGCACCTTCTTGAATTTTATACACATGAAAATTCCAACTTTTAAGTTTTAGGATAAAAACCATGAATCTTTCTTATTTTCAGTACTTTTTGATCATTACAGTTATATACCAAAATATGATTTAAATCAATATTTTTCATCTAAACACAACAAAAATCAATTTAGAGCACATTCACGCATAAATTGGTAGCCCCCCTAAAAAATTGCATGAAAATTCTAATTTTAAGTTATAAGGTTCACCTTTAGAGGATTCATAAAGAAAGGATTGTGTTTTAGGTTGAAATCTAGTTTCTCCTCTAAATAATTCACCTAGCCTGAATTATACAACAATAAAATAGTAAATATATAGCCCCAAAATATTTTTCTCATGATTAGTGTAATACCTAAGGTTCTCCTAACCTATTAAAGTTAGCAATGGAAACACTATAATGTCCATATATTATGCCATTTAAGGCCTTTCTGATATAACAAGAACCATAAGAACATCTTAGGAAGTAATTGTAATAAATAATATTACAATAAGTAAAGAATGAAATCAATTTTGATAAGTACCCTTATGATGAAGTGAAAGTCAAACCGAGTTTGACTTAATGTGACTATGTTAATAATTTATTTGAAATATGAATCTAAAGAACTAGTGAATGGGTATTGACATCTCCTAAGATATTGGGAGATAATGATAGTGATATGACAAGTTGAATTTAATCAAAGTTACAATGGTATAATAGAGGTCAAACTTAGTTTGACCCAATGAGCTTACATGATATACATATTTGAACAATGCTATTGAGGGGCTAGTAAATGTGCATTATGACATGTATAGAATTTATCTAATAATGTTTAGAGTGTGTGATAACTTTGGAAGGTAGAAATACATATACTAAAGTGAAAGAAACAAAATAAAAAATGTATTAAGTTACTGAGGTTGAAATGTGTATTTATGGATTTGTTAATGGACTTTTAGACTTAAAAGCCCAAGCCCATTGAATAGCTGGCCCATGAGGCCCAAGGATGGATGAATATGTACTTAACTAGAGTTAGAAATAGCTAACCAAGGTTAAGTTAAATGTTGAAAAAGCTAGTCACCATTTTTAACTAAGTCAATTCCTTTTCCAACTTGAATTCTCACTTCACCCACACCGAAGTCTACATTCATTTTGCTCTTACCAATCTATATAATGATAATCATCACCATTCTAGAAAAAATCCTAGCCCTCCACCTTGATCAAATCATAGCCATCCATCAAGATTAAATCTTAGCCATTGGATTGAGCTTGATCAAATCTCCACCATCCAACCCATTATATATATATATATATATATATATATATATATATATATATATATATATATATATATATATATATATATATATATATATATATATATGCAAAATTTATGTTATGATCATCATTTTGCCTATCTCTATACCAAAATTCTACAATCACAAAAGGAAATTCTCTTTATACTAAAAGCAACAAGAATCTTAGCAAACTAGAGCTAACCAAGGTAAGGAATCATATTCATCTTCTTATATCTATGTTTTAAGATTGATTTTAGTATCTTAGTTATATAAAATCTCTTCTACCATAGATATATGTGTTGGCTAACACTAGAAAATGATCAAAGAGGTGTTCTAAGTTCTAATTGAATACATCTATGGTTACTTTAGATGAAGAATAATAATTTAGAAGTGTTGAAATGAACTTTGGAAACTTAGTTTCAGATTTGAACATCTTAGAGGCATAATATAGTTTAATAGGAGAAACTTGATGTTCTAATACTAGATATTGATAATTGAATGATCATATAGGTTTTATATTATGCTAATTACATAGTTCCATGATCAATTTGAAGATTGGATGAGGACTTAATAGTTTTCCCCAAATTTTAGGGTTTATGAAAAAATTGAAGATTTTGAGTATTGAATTTGAATTCGTGAAATTGAAGGGGAAATTAAATTTAGGAATAGTCTAACATGATTTTTATAATGATAATTTTGAAATTCAATTGATAGAAATGATTTTTCTCAAAATTAATGAACTAGGTTCATTTATGGAATTTGATGGTGGAAGTAGAATTAATTCCATTGAATATTAGAAGTTGTTTAAATTGATTTTACTCAAAGTTGAAATGTGAAATTGGGAGGAAAGGAATTATCCTTCCTTAAATGAATAGTTTTGGCCATTTGGAGAACAACTAAGGAAAGTGTTAAAATTAGTAACAAGTGTATATATAGTATATCTTGATCGTCAAAGTGATAAATTGTGCTTTAATGAACAAGATAGAAATGTTAACAAGTTAAGATAAATTAAACAAATGTTATAATAAGAAAATAATTGATGTGTAATTGAATTGCAAATGTGTAGAGTCTAAAGACAAAGATAAGGACATTGTTGAAGAGTGTGAGGAGCACTATTAGCATCAGAGTTAAATGTAAATAGGAGCAAAAGAGTCCAAGGTGAGTACTTAATAATATAATATGACTTGTGTTATATGCTTTGAGCCTTTATTATTCAAACCATAATCATTGAAATATTCCAATTCCTTAATGAGCTTGAATTTCCTATTAAATATTGAGCCATTTGATATGATGCTTCTTGATGACAATTGACTATTGTGAACCTATCATGTTGAATTCATAATGTGATCATTAGATTCCTTAATGTGAACCTTATATAAACTTTCCAATTGAATGCCTATTGATAAGCAAAAATCCCCTTTTGATGTGGGGTAATACTTCAGACCATGTGCACTTGGTATAAGCCTGCGGGTAGGGCAAAGTACCTAACCTCTATTAGGGGGGAATGCCTAACTGTAAGACCTGATCAGTCTTATGTAATGTGATACATGTGAGTGAGCACGGCTTAGGCTACCACTCTTGAATTTATACGTGTGGGAAGCATCCCACTCCCAAGAAAATGTTATTTCTGCTAAAGATATTATTTCCATCTTAAATGAGAAATTGAACCAAATTGATAATATTGATTGAAAATATTCCATTACTATAAAGAGCCCTTCTTGAAAATGGTCTTTGTACTCACCATATATATTGTATTATTATGTACTCACTGAGCTTTGTCTCATTCTTTAGTGGTTTAAAATTTTTAGGCAAGGTCTATGAGTCAGTAAGGTAAATTCCAAGCTATATTCTTCTGCTTGGAAGTTGCTCTGCTAAATTTAAGTGTTGTGATCCTTGACAATGAAGACTATTATTTTAGAGCTCCATGGTAATAGAAGGTTTAATACAAAAACATTATTGGGTTTACATGTGTTGTAAATTATATTGTAATTACTCTTACAATAATGTATGAAATAATGTATACTTAGCTATTGATATGAAATGAAATTTTAGAAATTTTACAAGTCATGTTTGTAAATGGTATTATAAGTTAACTAAGAAATGATAAGCATGCAATGGGTAACAAGGAAGGTAATCGGGTTACGATCTTGGGATAAGGTCCTACATGATGAATGGTAAAGGATTATGAGTTAAATAGGGTTCTATGGGTTTAGATGACTTTATATCTCCCTAAGCCCTAGGATCGTCACGGCTTAACAAGTGGGTCGCGACAGAAGTGGTTTTAGAGCAAAGGTTTAAGTCTACTTTAAACTTTATAAATACTATGGGTTATAGGTTTAACCATGGAGTATAGGAATTCCTTCTTGTCATTTGAAGTCTATCATTAAGTTTAGATCTACGCTACTCATAAAAGCTTAACTCTTTTGGTTTGATGTATAATGTATGCATCATGACTATGGAAAAAGAAATAATAATGTGATATAAATGATACATGTGACTGAGCTATGTGCTATATGGAAATGGGATGGTAAAGACAAACTATATATATGAGAAAATGATAGTATATGCTCAAAAGTGTATAAGCGAACATGTGTATGTGTTTTACTAGGAGTAAATTTCCTAGTATAATTGACTGTTGATTATTGATATGGTTTAGTGCAATTGATGTTTTGAAAAATATTTACATAATGTGAATAATGATAAAGGTTTACTAAATCCTTTGCGCTTATGATGTATGCGTACAACAACTGTTAGCTAAATGCTATTAAGTAAAAACTTAAATATGATTTCATGAAAAGTTCATGAAATGTGAATAGTGATGTGAATATGTTTATCCTTGCATATACTAGAATATGTGCAATGTTTAGGATATGAGATATCCTAAGGCAAGTTATATAATGATAGTGAGAGAGACTTTGGGAACCTATAAGATTGGTTTATGAACGGATAGATTTTGGATATAGAAAATGTCATATATGTACATATAGTAAAGAATTTAAATTGGAAAACAAGTGATACAGTATTATAGTTCTTTTGTACCTATAAAATATGTGACTATTGTATGAAAGTTGGGATGATTGATGTTTAAATTGCTCTTTAAAGCAATGCAAACATATTTATATGTTAAATGGTGAAATCCTAATATTAGAAAGGACTGAAATAAAGCCCCACAATAAGATAAAAAATAATAGACCACAAAAGTGCATAAAAAGTTGAATGAAAAACTTAAGAGCCTTTAAAATAGCTTTAAACGATTGAGTTTTGGCCCAAAAGTGGGCAATGTCATGTGAAACCTAACATGATTATAGATCTCTGAATAAGCTTCGATTCAGTATATTATAGGCCTCATGACTCATCCGTAGCCGAGAGTTATGGTTTCCTGAAGTTGGACTATGCGAAAGACTTACTCTTCTCTTGGTTAGACTATCGCGGTTGCAAATAAGGTTGCAAAATGCACTGTATTTTGAGGTCCAAATATAGTCCCATGAACCCTAATGAGTTATAACTGAGTGGAGATACTAAATATGATAAGTTTAAAGCCCAAACATTGGAAAAAGATGGACAACCATGGGTGATCCCACAGTTAGGATTCTAGTCGTGTGATAAGAGCAAATTAGAAATTCATCCAGTAGCCTCCCATAGGTGGAGGCACGGCTGAGGTTTCACCTATGGGAAGTTACATTCTTGATGATGTTAGAGCCTATACTTAGCCTTTAAAAATTTGTGAAATTTCTTCTTGTGATCATGTTTGCCTTTCTATGTTTTGCCCTTTTTCCTATTTGATCTATTATTATCAAACATTGTGGTGCATCTTAAACCTCTAATTTAATAAAAAAATTCATTCTTGTACTCTTGCAATCATGGCTAAATTATGCTACCTAGTGCTATTATGAATTTCTTCATTCATGTTCTTGTAATGAGACCATCAAGAAGGTAAATTGGATCCTAGTATTATATGTTTTCTTGACTATGTTACAAAAGGTATCTAGGAGATAATGACATGGTTTATGACATGTGTAAGTAAATGATTAAATGATATGTAATATTGTTGAATGATATGTCTATATGAAATTGTTAGAGGTTATGAACCATTGAGGTTATAAAATGAAAAATAATACTCAACAATGGTCAAGTGGGACTACAAATGGTTCATATAGACAGTACATACTAAGATATATGTGAGATGAGATAAAGAAGGTATTATCAAATTTATGACCTAGATGCTACCTTATAAACTAGAGCAATAAGAAAGGTAAGGATTTCTTTGTCACTTATGTAAATATCAACTATGGTAAAAGGAAGAATCTTAATGTAGTATGATTTAAAGGAAGTGATCAATCGTTTATGTGCCAAGGCAACTATTAAGAAAGGTGATTATGTATGTGTAATAGGCAAGTTCTTAAACCTACTAAGGAAATAAAGTGTGAAGACAATAAAGGACCAAAGTGGAATATGACTTGATGTCGGATCATCTCAAAAGAAAGTGTATGAAATTGACAATTGTAAGAAAGTATATGTGATTAAGGAATAGTCTTTAAAAAGAAAGTGAGAGAAGATTTAACTTAAAAAGGATAAGTGTAAGCTAAGGATGAATTGGTGTAAGAATACAGATTGATTTTTACAAGTACCTTATATCGAGAATGAGTTCACAATAGGAAGAATACTTATAAAATAAGATAAGTATGATGTTGGAGGGTTATATGTTAGTTACAAAAATGACCTGAATGTGGTTAAGCAAAGTAAGTGAAACATGGAAAGGTAAAAATAGTGAACAGTAAGGCAAGGAAGGTATGAAGAAATATTAGATGAATAATTGACCTAAAGAGAATGAAAGGAAACAAAAGTTATGATATAAAAGGAGTTTATGAAGTCAACTGATTAGACAAATCCCATATGAGAGAAGTATTTTATGATGGAATTGAATTAATAATGAGATAGAATTGAATGAGCTAAATTAAATATGATAAGAAATGGTAAGCTTTGAAAGTAACTCAATGGAGCAAGAGTGAGATGGATTAAATTTTAAAGTGGAAAAAAATATAAAAATTATGAGGTAAAGGAAGTTATAAGTATTAAAAAGAATGTAATATAAGGAATAAGATAATATGGATAAAGGATTTTATTGATAAGGATAAGATTATAGAAAGGTAAGTAGAGAAGGGTCATAGAGATAAGTGAATGATAGAAAAGTACAATTCAAATAGTATGAATATTTGAATATGGAAAGAAAAATGAGCCAATAAGGTGTTGCATTTGGGAATAGTCCTAATAGATTATTTATTGTTATACCCAGTTGGTTAAAATGATATTTTCAATGTTAAGTCAAAATAAGAAATGTAAATTCTTACAGATGATATAGAGTTTAAAAAAATGGGAAAGACATATGAGTATGGGAGAATAGTATTAATGAAATTTTATGGGGAATGGTGTATATACCAAACGAATTAGACCTAGAAATAAAGAGATATGAAATTGTCAAAGAATGTGAAATTGTTAAGAAAAGAGTGAATTGATGTGAAGTGTATAAAGAGATATGTAATATGACACGTGAAATTCTTAAGAAGAATATGACTTGTAGAGATATAAATGTTATATTTAAAGTTATAAGTATCACTTTAGTGATGAACACTAGGAACTGGAAAGATCCTCCTATAAGGAGAGAATGACTTGAAATGTTAATGTGAATAAATGGTATCTACTCAATGGGGATAAGGACTTTTAATAAGAAAGTAAATGAAATTTGCTATTGGACATGAAAGTCATGAAATGAAGGAAAACCCACTAAATAACAAAATAACATGATGAATCAAAATAGTTAAGGAAAACAGATGTCCTGCCTATACTATAGTAGTAATTCAAATGTCCAAAGGTAAAAGAGCTTACTCAAATTCTTGCACTTTATGATGTATTAAGACAAGTTAAGTAATAAGAATTATTTGATAAAGAACTTAATTTCTGATGAAGCATGACTTTTTCTTAAAGAACTTGCAAAGATAATGGCATAATTATGTTTTTAGATGCCCTTTAATGTCACTTGACTAGTGAAAGGACAAAGTTAATGATATTAGTTCCTTAGGAATTATTCCTAGAAATGGAGAAGTTAGTTTCGTCTGGAGAATGACATGCTCAAATGCAAAAGATCAAAGGTATTTCAAGGTAACACTAGTCCAAATAAAGGCTTGAAGTTATACAGTAAAAAAGGAAAAGAATCAGTTGAAATAAGAACGTGGACATGAGAAAAGAAAAGTTGATACAAGTTTAATAATAGAGATGCTCAAATTTATGGAAGGATGAAGTATGAATGGAGGATAGATAATATCATCTAAGTGCTAGAAATTTCCATGGATCATAAATGGGCCATATATTTGAATGATAGAAATAAGGATCCCAATAACCATGTTAGGATATACCAAAGGATGGTGTTGATCAAGTGAAATTATATTTCTCCATATTACTTATCAAAACAAAAGTCAGGAATTAGAAAGAAAAGTGAGTAATAACTTAATTATAAAATAGAGGGAATAAGTAAACAAGAAAGAAATGTATAAGTATGAATGTTAATAAGAAGTAGCATTGAAGTGCATGACATGTACAACGGTTAAGTTTGATTGGATACACTATAAGAAGTTAAAAGATTATATATGCCTTTTTGAATTCCTTAGGAAGACCATACTAAGGAATAAATGAATCTTCTTTGTGAAAAGGTTATAGGATATAAGGAACTGAAAAGGGAGTTGGGATTAGAGTAGTAATATAATTGCATGAGATTTATTATGATAAATTTACCAAGTAAAGGAAAATGACAAAGAGTATGGTGTAAGATGGTTACTTGACAATAGATATCTTGTCACTAAAGTGCTTCAATGATAATGCACTCTCTAAAATTAAAGAAGTTTTGGAAATTTTATATAGATGCATCAATACCATTTGTGAAATGGTTAGTAAGAATTTATCCTACTTCATTATGTGAGTGTATAGACCCCTCCATATGATAATGTGCAACAAGATGTAATATTAAAAAATTAGAAATAACTGCCTAATGAATGAATATGGTTAAGGAAAGATGAAGTGCAAATATTGTCAAATCATTTTATGTAAAGTTGAGAGTCGCAAATAAAAGATAATGCTTGTAAGTGTGTATATAGATATATACATGAGCAAGTATGAAAATAGCAAGAATATTAAAATTTAAGGGTAATTGTGACAATTAGTAATGATAGAGAACCTAAGAATATATATATGCTAATTTGAGATTCTATAGAACCACAAAGATTCGATGTAAAATTGCGCAATTGGTATTTGGAGATAAGACATATAAGTTAATGAAAGATTTAAGATGAGCTTTGTTATTTTTTCATTTGTAAGTAACTATACATATACTGTATGGTTATTTCATGTTCAAGGGATGATAAAATATTGAAGTTATAGAAAAAGCTTTAACAAAGGACAAATTGATTAAAAGTTGGGTTTGGTAAAATGAATAATTCTTTATAAACATATATAGTTAAGGATTGATTAACTAAAGGATGAGTACTTCAATAATAAGTGAAGAAAAGAAATGGAAGTAATTTGTCTAAAGAGTTGGTACTTCTAATTCATAACAAGTATTAAAAATGACTATGATTACTAGACATAGGATTATAGTATCTTAAGATACTCTTCTCGAGGTCTGGAATGAAATAATAAGATATCTATATAGTACTCTAAGAAGACTTAAGTTATGGTGAGTTGACATGGGGAAATGGACTTATAGTATGCAAAATGAGAAAAGAGATATTACAAATTTGATGGCTTAGAAAATCAAGGCAACATTAATTTCATAATAAATCTTATAATATGAGAGTTGTTATGAAAGAGGAATCATCAAAGAAATTTGAATAAGAAAGATAGCGAGAAAATGATAGAAAACTCATGGAGATAATAAATCCATGTGAGAAACCAACTGAGACATGTAGCCTAAGTATACATATTGCTTTATGAATTGAGAGTATCTGCTCTAAAAATTTGAGGATGAATTTTCTAAAAGGAGGTAGAATGTAATACCCAAGGTTCTCTTAACCTATTAGAGTTAGCAATGGAAACACTATAATGTCCATATATTATGCCATTTAAGGCCTTGCTAACACAATATGAACTATAAGAACATCATAGGAAGTAATTTTAATAAATAATGTGGCAACAAGTAAAGAATGAAATCAATTTTGAGAAGCACCCTTATGATAAAGTGAAAGTCCAATCGATTTTAACTTAATGTGACTATGTTAATAATTTATTTGAAATATGAATCTAAAATGCTAGTGAATTGACATTAACATCTCCTAAGACATTAGGAGATGATGATAGTGATATGAGAAGTTGAATTTAATCAAAGTTACAATGATATAATAGAGGTTGAACTTAGTTTGATCCAATGGGCTTACATGATATACATACTTGAATAATGCTATTAAAGGGCTAGTAAATGTGTATTATGACATGTATAGAATTTATCTAATAATGTTTAGAGTGTGTGGTGACATTGGAAGATAGAAATACATATACTAAAGTGAAAGAAACAAAATGAAAAAATGTATTAAGTTACCTAGCTTGAAATGTGTATATATGGATTTGTTAATGGGCTTTTGGACTCAAAAGCCCAAGCCCATTGAATGACCAGCCCATAAGGCCCAATGATGGATGAATATACACTTAATTAGCGTTAGAAATAGCTAACCAAGGTTAAGTTAGATGTTGGAAAAGCTAGTTACCATTTTTTACTAAGTCAATTCCTTTTCCAACTTGAATTCTTACTTCACCCGCACCTAAGTCTACTTTCATTTTTCTCTTTCCAAGCCATATAATGATGATCATCACCATTGTAGAGAAAATCCTAGCCCTCCTCCTTGATCAAATCATAGCCATCTATCAAGATTAAATCTTAGCCATTGGATTGAGCTTGATCAAATCTCCACCCAACAACCCATTATATATATATATATATATATATATATATATATACACACACACACACACACACACACACACACACACACACAAAATTTATGTTATGATCATCATTTTGCCTATCTCTACACTTGTAACAACCCATAACCACCCTAAAAATTTTCATGACAATTTGCTTGACGTAGAACTATTAAGACTAAGTGTGTGTTTTTATGGAAATTTATGTGTTATGTGATTGATGAGTATGTGGCATATTCAATTAATTTTAACATGGATAATATGAGTTATCATTGTGAAGTAAATGATTTATATAAAGTGCATTAGGATAAAATAATTTATTTTACATAAAATGAACTTTCAAGCAAAAAGGTGATTTTTAAGCATAAAATAATTTTATGAGTATTTTAAAATAATTTTTAGATAAATATTTTGGGGGAAATTTTAAAGAAAATAATAAGAAAAATATTTTTATTTTAATTACCTATAATCAGCCACAAAATTAATTAAAAAACCCAAATCCCCAAAAGCCCACTACACCAAAATACTTATAACCTAGCTCATTAAGGGTAATATTGGAAATTGCCCAAAACCCTACATATTCAATGAAGAATTCGGCCAGCTCTAGCTTCCAGCAGCCCCTATTAAGTTATTTCATTATTTTGGTGGAAAAATTCTCTTGAAATTATTCTCTCAACCAAAATTCACAAAATACCTTTAAACTTCACGATTTCTTGACCATATTCATAAGTTTTTATCCCCTTTCAATTTACTATTGGATTTCTATGAAACTAATCATGGAAAAATTATTTTGAACTAAATATTTACTAATTTTTATTGATTATATTCAGCCTAGGTTAGTTTTTGGAAGAGAAAATGATTTTTCTACTGAAAACCCTAACCTCTCTACGCGATTTCTCCAAACGAGAATCCTATAACTCAAAATTAAAATTTTCATGCATAAACTCAAAGGGGTTACCAATTTTGACATACTTGTATTTTAAATGGATTTTTGATGTGTTTAGATAAGAAATATTGAATTAAATCATATTTATGCATATTATTGTATTGACCGAAAAGTTTCGAAAAACAAGGAAATTCATGGTTTTCGTCCTCGAACTTAAAAGTAGAAAAATTTCATGTGTATGAACCTTAGGGGCTGCCAATTTGTATGATTTTGTATCCTAAATTGATTTTTGTTATGTTTAGATAAAAAATAATGATTTAAAGCATGTGTTTACATATTGCTGTAATGACTGGAAAGTACCAGAAACAAGATAGAAACATGGTTTTCATCCTAAAATATAAAGTTGGAAAATTTTCATGTATATATATCTATATGGGTGCCAATTCCTATGGTATAGTGTTCTAAAATGATTTTTTTTGTTACATGAAAAATCTTCTTTTAATCCATATTTTTGCATATTATTATAATGAACAGAAAATATGAAAAGTAAGAAAATTCAGGTTTAACCTTGAATAGGGCATTCGACCTATTTGGGAATTTTTATCCCAATATCTATAATTTTTATGTAATGAATTTTAATAATTATTGACGTGTATGAATGAATAATAAATGGTTAAATTGCATGTTGGTTGAAAGAATGACTCTAAATAAGGCTAAAGGCAAATTGGTAAACTTAAGGTATCTTAACCTTATGTTGTGATTAAAATGTGAATGTGATTGGTTAATATGAAAATAAGATTTATGATAAGTTAATAATGAATTAATGATCTTGAATTGATGAAGATATTGATTGAATGAATTGGTCATAAGAGATGAGCATGGCACTTGGAAGGCTATTGATAAGTTGACATGTATAGAAGTATTAAGTGTACTAAGATGATTGTTAAAGTGAATTGATATTAAGATCATGACATTGTGCTTGATTTGAGAAAAGTATTGGTATGAATTATAATGTGTTTTCATGTGAGCCTATAAAGGCTAAGTGTGCAAGACTTTTAAAGTCAATATGTTATGTGCAAGTGATGAGTGCATTTTTATATGCAACTCTAAGTGTATCGAATGTTATATATGCATGGGGTAGTTATGGGATATGATAGCATAATGATTAAATAAATACTAAGTATTGAATTAAATATTATGTTAGAGCTTAAGGAGTTTTATAAGTTCAAGGGCCACGAGTACTAGGAGAGAAGGAACCACAATGTGAGTAGACATTATATTATTATTACAAATACAAGGTATCATAATATGTGGCCCTTTGATATTCTTAAAATCCAAGTTCTTTTCTATTTTTAAAATGAAAATCTATGATTTCTTTGTCAAGCTTGGGTTGCCAAAGGATAATTGGTCCAAAAACTATTTTAGTTTATCCAATGATAATACCTTTATGAATGTTGCCTTAACTTGTATTTTTCTAAAACTATACTATTCCTATATCTTTTGTTCAAAAGGTTAAACTACTATTGCTATTGTGATATATGTTATTGTTGTCTTAAAGTGCTATTGTTATATGTGATTGCCATAAGCTCTAGCTATGGTACCTCTAAACCTTTTATGCAGAAATCCTCGTGCCGAGGTGGGTAATCATCAGAACTTGTATACATGGTCTTAACCCAATGAATAGGGGTTGTGTATCCACCTCAGCTAGAAGGGATGGTTCTAGCTGTAGGGCCTGATTAGCTTCACGCTTCTCTATGTGATAGGAGTTGGGATTTAGTTTGATGCCATCTCTCCTCTATCTGTTCAAGTGATTATGGCAATAGCCTTCACTCTATGTGTTATGTGTTATAAGTGTGATTTCTGCAAGCCTTGCTAAATCATGAACTACTTTTTAAAGGAATTTATGTTATTGTGTGCTATATTGTTTACTCATTGAAATCATCTATCTCACCCTTTTTCCTTTATGTGGTTTTAGGTGAGTAATATGAGGATGCAAGGTGATGGCTCAAGCATTCTACTTCGCTTGAGGAATTCCTTGTCTATGAGTCCATATACACTTTAGGAGTTATCATGGGAACTTTATTTTAGAATATTATGTTGAAGAATTTACTTGAAGTCTTATTATTATTTTCTTATGAACTGTATTAAAGTATATATTTTTTAATTTCTGCAACTTAAGGTTTTTTCTTTATAAAAGATAAGATTTTATTAAGTTAATGCATGTGGTTCGGTACGATCCTAGGTAGTGATTGTATGTTCATGAGTGGGTTTTAAAGGCGTGGGTGACCTTATGTCTTCCTATGTTCTAGGACTATCATGTCTCTAAAAATGAGATGTGACAAAGTTGGTATCAAAGCTATAGTTTTAAATTCTAGTTTAGACTTGTCTATTTATTGGATTAAATAAGCATAATCTTAGAGCATAGGAATTTTTCTATCATGTCATTTGTAGTCTATCACTAGCATAGTTTCGTGAAATCCTAATAGGCTATAGTAATCCTTGTTATTGCTTGCCTACCTTATGATTCTTTTGACAGATGACCAAGAATATTACCCCTACTCAAAGACCGTGACCTAGAGCACCTTGTGTGACCTACAAGAGGACTTGGCTGGAGACCTACAGTTGTGTCTGTGATTCGCCTTACGAGGGAGGAGACCCCTGACGAGGAGGAGGACCTTGAGGAGTGCCCAGACCGTGATTGGGTTTATAATAAGATTCAAAAATTGGAGGATGACTATGCAAATTTGAAAGAGGAAAACCAACATCTTGGGCTTTTGGTTTATGCCTTGAGGGAGGATGTGGAGCAGCTTAAGGCAGGGACTGTTGAGTATAGGGGAGACTACTTGCCATCGAGGTCTTTGTCTTCGACTAGTCGTCAGTAAGATAAAGATCTCCTCTATTACCAATGTGGCAGCAATGGTCACGTCACTCTCGAGTGCTCTTTTATTGACCATTTGCCTACCTGATCTTGAAGCTTGCCCAACAATTGCCCTAGTGAGGGACACACGAGGGCTAGGATGAGTAGTATCAATGTAATGGCATAGTATGAGGCCTCCCTCGAGCACCGGCCCAGTCCGCTAGAGGGAACCGGGATACTCATTCGGGTTTAGACTCACGATGGAACCCTCGGGTTCGGATTTGGTTTATTTTGAAAATGATTTTAGGAGTCGCCACCCTAATTTATTTTAAATGGGAAAAATTAAGGAAAAACCCAGTTGACTCCAATTTATTAATTTTTCAATTAATTTACCCAAGGATAAAAATCACTAATCTCGAATCAGGTTGAGTTCGGGGACTAGGTTTTTGGTTTTAAATAATCTAAATTTGGCTCTTAAGTTTAATTTGACTTAAAAATTGGATTTCATGAATGACATTTATAAGATGATGTTAAAGAAAGTGCATGAATATGGCAAAATATGAATGAATGGTGAAAATAAAATATTTATAAATTAATTAAAAAAAGGGAAAAGAGATTGATTAGGATTTGGATTTGAGGTCTGGATTTAGATTCCAAACGTGCCTACGTACCCCATTGAATGGGGATCAAAACCGATGTAGTTTGTTCCACTGTTAAGTGGAGGGGTTTAAGAGTTGATCAGATTGATTTTGGTTTGGGTGTGTTGAAAGTGAGGAAAAAGGCTGATACCTTAACTTTTGGTGGGCGAAGGGTTTTACCGGACCGAAGTTCCGTTTTATCGGGACCGGGTGATTGATGGATTGAAAGATTAATTAATTAATTAAAATGATTAATTAATTAATATGATGGAAAAGATGGATGAATTAATTAATTAAAAAGATTAATTAATTAATTTGGATGAAAAAGTGGATTAAAAAAAATGATTAATTTGATTTTTTTTTTTAAAAAGGAATGATTTTTGGAAAAAGAGTGATTAATTAAAAAAAATTAGTTAATTAAAAAGATTAATTAACTTGGTTAGAGTGAGATAATTAATTAATTAAAAAGATTAATTAATTAATTAGAGAGTGATTGGAGGGAGAAGAAGAGAGGAATTTGTTACCGGACCAAAGTTCCGTTTTATCGGGACCGGGTGATTGATGGATTGAAAGATTAATTAATTAATTAAAATGATTAATTAATTAATATGATGGAAAAGATGGATGAATTAATTAATTAAAAAGATTAATTAATTAATTTGGATGAAAAAGTGGATTAAGAAAAATGATTAATTTGATTTTTTTTAAAAAGGAATGATTTTTGGAAAAAAGAGTGATTAATTAAAAAAAATTAGTTAATTAAAAAGATTAATTAACTTGGTTAGGGTGAGATAATTAATTAATTAAAAAGATTAATTAATTAATTAGAGAGTGATTGGAGGGAGAAGAAGAGAGGAATTTGAGGATAACCATCTACCCAAATTCAAGGATGTGTAGAAATGAGGGAATGGGAGCTTATTTATAGGCAAATGGGTAAAGGGTAGTTTAGGTAATAGAAATGTGAAAAGACCAAAAGGATGGGGTCAGAAAATGGCTGATAACTGGACAAAGAGGGGTAAAAATGTCATTTTACGCATGTGAGGCCCACTAGAGCAGAAGGGGGCGTGCCCTAGCGCGGCGCCGCACTAGGCCTGTGTGGCGCCGCGTCAGGCCTTTGCGGCGTGCCATAAAGGGGCGGTGCAGTACCGCGCAGACCTGACGCGGTGTCACACAGCTCCCGTGCAGCACACCACGTGGCATGGCACGCTTCTCATGGTTGTTCTCTTTTTTTTTTATTTTTTTTATTTATTTATTTTTTTTTTAGAGATTGGTTGTTAGCGTGGAGTTTGAGAAATTTGGATGCTTGGTGGCAATGAAGTCTAAAAAATTTTCTTTCGGGGGCGCTGCCCCTAAACCCCTGCCCATTAACCGGTTAGTGGGACCACCATAACAGCTCCGCACAATGAGTTAAATTCAGCAGGTGTTAAGGCTGCAGTTGGATGCTGAGAGTGTAAAATTAAGGGTTCACACATAGTACTTTATATGATATGAATGATATATCCTTTGACCTCCTAGTTACTTAGTATGACCTCCTAGTTACTTAGTATGAGATGATTTCTTTTATTGCTTATGACATGATTGACTTGTATATGATAAGGAATTTATGATGCTATGAGTTATGTGATACATGATTATGATGCATGACCTATACCATGATATGTGCTATGTGATAAGTGATATATGATATGTGCCTTATGACATAACATGATAAATGCTTAGGTTGAGTGCATGATAAATGCAATAGTAGGATAATGGGTTGAGAAGGATTAGTAGGGATATAGTACTAAGTTCCCTTATCGTGATAAGTAGAATGCCTCCCAGAAAGAAGGTTCACATAGCAGCCTAACCTGTAAGGGCAAGTGAGGATGCCATATTGGACACTGCATCGAATGCTGCCTCTGCACCTGCACGATCAAGAGAAAGATCTAATTCGGGGGCACCAACTATGGGCTCTAGCAAGCAAGCATCATCGCAAAATGTGCAAGCTATGCATGAGGAAATGAGAGACTTATGCAAAGAATTGGAAGAGTTGCGAACTCAAAGGAAAAAAGTACCGCCAACATAAGAAAGAAATAAAGTTCCACCACCTGCGGTAGTGGCACTTGCTCGGAAGGAGAGGAGGTGATTACCCGATGAAGGGATGACCGTAGTAGAGTTCAAAAAACTGCAGCCACCTACCTTTTGTGGTGAGGAGGGTGATGACCCATATAAATTTTTGGATGAGATGGACAAGCTCGTCTGTCTATTATCTTGCTCGGATGCCTAAGTGATTGAGTTGGTAGGAGTCCAACTTAAAAAGGAAGCTTGGTATTGGTATGAGAGAAACATCGAGGAGTGACTATATGGAGTAGATCCACCTACATGGCAGAATTTAAATAAAAAGTTATGAATCAGTTCTTGCTTGAAGGAGAGAGGCAAGACATGGCATTACAGTTCAAGCAACTGAAGTAAAAACTAGGAATGTCCGTATCGGATTATGCTAAAGAGTTTAATCGACTGAGCATATTCACTACTAACATTGTTCCCACTGAAGCAAGCTGCATCAGCCAATTCTTAAGAGGACTTATCACACCTTTGTTCAACTCTTTGGTGGCTACTGAATTTTTGACCTTGGCCAAGTTAATAGATAAAGCCAAGATAATAGAGAAGAGGTATAAGGCTGAGAGAGCAGAACAAGCTTAATGGAAGTAGAAAGGAAAGAATAAGAATAAAGGTCATGGAGGACAACATGGAGGAGGTAGAGGCTCAAGGAAGGAATCTTCAACACTTAGACCATAGAGTGGTCAAGCTAAGCAGGAACTCCTTACTTGTGGTAAGTGAGGAAAGAAGCATTCCAGAATTTACCAAAGAGTTTCTACTGCGTGCCTAAAGTGTGGGCAAATGGGACATTTCATTAAGGACTACCCTTAGATGAGGAATCAAGGGAATGCGACCCTAGCACCTCCACAATCTAGACCATTCCAATAGGAAGGGCAAGGAGTCAGGAACAAGGGGCCAGCTACTGGGAATGCACCGGTGATAAAAAATAAGGGCAAGGGTCATGTCTTCGCTTTAAATTAGCAAGAGGCCCATGCTTCATACATAGCCATCACTGGTATCATTTTCATGCAAAATTCTAGTGCAAGATGTTTAATTGATTCTGGTGCTACCCATTCTTTTATATCACTATGTTTTGCTAGGAGTCTTGGTAGGATAAGGAATTAGTAGTGTCTACTCCTTTGGGAGAAGTAATGGAAGTGAAGTATATATTTAAGGACTGTGAGGTAGATATTAATGGACAAAAACATCTTGTGGAATTGTTAGATTTAAATGTATTAGAGTTTGATGTAATCTTAGGAATGGACTAGTTATATGAGTATGTAGCTCATATTGACTATAGAAAGAAGCTTGTCGAGTTTCAAGCAAAGGATGGGAAGGAGTTCTTGTATCAAGGGGATAGGAATGAGAATCCTCTAAACTTACTATCAGCTTTAGAGGCAAAAAGGATGCTAAGGAAAGGGTACCAAGCATACCTAGCTCATGTAATTAATACTGATAAGGAGATCGCCATTTGTGACAGGACCATTCCAGTGGTGGATGAGTTGATGGACATCTTTCCAGGAGACCTACTTGGAATACCACTAGACCTTGAGATTGAGTTCAACATCGAATTGTCACCTAGTTTGTAACATATATTGATACCACCATACCCTATGGCACTGGCAGAATTGAAAGAATTAAAGACGCAACTATGAACCCTCAAATTTGCACCTTTGGGATTCTACCGTAGCTTAACACCTACTAAGATTAGTGAGCTATGTAGAGCTAGTATAATAAATTTCTTCAAAATTGCACTTTTAGATGACCATCACTCAATTACAAAACAGGGCCTAAATCAAATCAAGAACGGTTGAGACCGGGCTAAAAAATTGGGTGCAGCAGCTCGCAGGCCAGTTGCAGTAATTCGCAGCTAGCTGTGGCAACCACAACCTTTTTGCGGTTACTATAGGTGTCCCTGTGACAGCCAATTTGGCTACTGCAGGGGCTCTACAGTTACTACAAAGTCTTTGCGGTTATGGCAAACTTTGAATAGTTACCGCAGCATGTTTTTCTTGGTTCCCACATTGAAAATTCATAGTTTTGAGCCCCCAAACTCCCCTTATAAATACCTTACACCTCTTAACAACTTCCATACACAATTACATGCTTCTATAGTCTCCCTAAAGCTTTCTAAACCCTATTCCTAAGCTTTCCAATCATCAAAACCCTATTTCTAAACTTTCAAATCTCTAAAACCCCATTCCAATATCTCTAAGCTTCCTAATCAAGGAAAGGTGCAATTCAAGTTATTCCTTTTAAAGAGAATTTGTGGTACTCAAGCAAATGTGTGATTCAAGTCCCTCCATAGAGAGTTCACACTATTCAAGAGTCCTTTTTCCAAAAGGAGTGCTCGTGCTATCTCTAAGGAAAGTTGGAACTTAAATCCGGTGCCACGCTCATTTCCTACGTTCCTTGCTGCTGAAAGCCAAAGGTAAAAGTTATTTCTTTTTTCCTTTTTTTTCAATTCCAATTTCAGGATATAAATATGAAAAGATCTAATTTTTGTTAATTAAAATCTGACCTAATTAACAAATCCCTTAAGCGCTTAAAATCAATCAAAACATGATAACAAAGGCAATGACTTAAAAACCCTTCTTTCGTAAGAAGGAAGAACTGTGTGGGGTTTGATTCCCATTTAAAGGGATACACAGGCTTGCTGTCTCTAAGGCATTCAACTCCACTAAAATTAACAACTTCTTCTCTCTATCACCTTCTTCACATAGTCTAGGATCGAAATTATTTTTCTTAAATAAAAGTAAAAACTTTAGTTCCTTTTATAACAATTGTTTTATTTTTTTTTATTTTTCGTTTTTTTATAATTATCATTATCTCATATTTGCCATGCATTGCATGAGTAATATTCATTTCATGCATCATATCATCTTTGTTCATGCATACATAAAAACTTCTTTTTTTTTTTTTTTTACAAAAGCTATTTTGTATTTAAGCCAAACTATTTTTTTTTCTTTGTATTGTTTTAACCAAAACCTAGTTCCCGAGCCCTTTTTGGTCATTCGAGGACTAGTACTTTCCTTGGGATAAATGGTATAATTTTGGAGTCAATCAAATTGGGTTTTTCCTTTAATTTTCCCAACTAAAATAAACAAAATTAAAGTGGCAACTCCTTTTGCAAATTACAACTTACAAAATACAATTTTTTGAACTCATAGCAGGTTCCAATAGTGATGTTTCTCCCAAATGAGCATTTTGATTCCCTTTAGCGGATTGGATTGGTATTCCCTTTAGCGGATTAGACCGGTGCTCAGGCAAGGCCTCACAGTTGGCAACTCCACTGGGGAATTCTAAAATCTTTTTTTAAAATAAAAGATAAAAGTGGACTACTCTTAGTAAAACAAAAGTTTGGCTTTTAGTGCAAGATAGCTTTTCATGCATCACTACATTGGGCTCCTTGTCCAAAACTCTAGTTTCTTAGGAAAATAAGGGATAGATAGTAACATCGAGTGGGCAACTTTCCTTAGGTCTGCTTGCCAATAGTGAAATCATCTAGCCTATGACGTATCCTCTAATCCTTTTAGAGGTATAATGAGTATGCACGTACCATTGGATCCACGCGAGGCTCCTTGACTCACATGTGGTTAGGTATATCGCATCTCTAGTGTGATGGGTTCCTTTCAAACTACCCTTACCCTTTCATATAATGACTCATAGAACCTTTCTTTAGGATTGTATGAACTATAATACTAAACTTGGTATTTCATGAAACCTTTTTCAATCATTCATACATGCATGCATAGCTTAAACCTTGTGAAGAGTCTAAAACCTATCCAAACATCTTCACACCTAAAACCTATGGTCCACCTAAACCCATAGTCAAAACCCAAAACTATGGTCCACTTAAACCCATAGTCAAAACCCAAAACCTATGGTCCACCTAAACATATGGTCAAAACACCTAAAACCCATAGTCTACCTAAACCCATGGTCAAAACCCAAAACTCACGATTCACCTAAACCCTTGTCAAACGTATGGTAAAAATAAATCCATCTATGGTACCCTCATCCTTATCCACAATCCTTATCGAAGCTAAACACTGGCCTAGCTCTATTCTTTATAACTGTTATACAAGCTAAACACCGACCTAGCTTTATCATTTATAATTCTTACCCAAGCTAAATACTAACCCAGCTTTCATCTTTCTTACCTATGCTAAACATTGACCTAGCTTTCATCTTTCATAGTCCTTACCTAAGCTAAACACTAATATAGCTTTATCCTCAATAATCCTTACCAAAGCTAAACATTGACCTAGCTTCATTCTTATCCACAGTCCTTACCCAAACTAAATCCTGACTTTGTTTCATCTTTTACAGAACTATCCAAACCTATGGTCCATCTAAGCCCATGGTTCAGTCCAATCAAATCCATTATCCAACTATCACCAAACCCATGGTCCACTTAACATCCAAATCCATGGTACATCCAATCTTAAAACCCATGGTCACTCTATCCTTAAGCCTATGGTAAACCATTTATAAATTGCAATCCCAATTACTTAAGGCTAAAATCCGACCTAGCCATTGAAAGCTTAATTTTGACCTAACTACTCAAAGCCAAAATCTGACCTAGCTACTCAAAGCTAAAATTTGATCTAGCTACTTAAAGCTAAAATCCAACCTAGCTACTCAAAACTAAAATTTGACCTAGCTACTCCAAGCTAAATTCGACCTAACTACTCAAAGCTAAAATCTGACCTAGCTACTTAAAGCTAAAATTCGACCTAACTACTCAAAACTAAAATTAGATCTTGCTACTCAAAGATAAAATCAGACCTAGCTACTCAAAGCTAAAATCTGACCTAGATACTCAAATCAAAATGCCAACCTAGTTTTCAAAGCTAAAATATGACCGAGCTCCCCTAGCTAAATACTAACCTAGCTAACATCATAGACCTCCACTCTCATCTTTACCCATACACCATTAACCTAACCATAAGACACTGTGATCCATTGCCATTAAACCTAAGGTCTTTGATTTGTCATACCCCACCATTTTTTCCAAAGCTTAATACTAACCCAGCTCCTTTTCCCCTTCATAAGGTTATAAGATGTCTACTGGATTCGATAAAGATGTCATAGATAAGATTTTGGCCAAACTATTGGAATGATTAGAAGAGATGTTCAAGAGACAAATTGCCCAAATTCAAGCCCAATTCTAGGCCATATTAAATGATGTCTAACACATGCTAAGTCAGGCTGGCATAAATCAAACCCTAAATCCCACTCTCCAAAAATCCACTCAAACTGGACCAAAATTTGACATCAGTTCAAGCCCATGCTTCTATTTCCTCTACCAAGCCAACATCTCCACCACTTCCCTCACCTAATATCCTTTAAACAAACACTCTCTCCCATCTAGCACCTGTTAAACAACCACAAATTACCTCCATTCCTATAGATCCTTCCCAAGGGAGGAAAGCCATATGTAATCCTAGGCTTGGTGTTTTCCTAACCAAACTGAAAGCCATGGAAAAGTCCATAAAAAGTTTGAAAAAGAAAGAAGGCATGGTTGATACAAGTTCATTAAGCCTCTTCCCCAATGCCCAGTTACCACTAAAGTTCAAGATGCCGAATTTGGACATATTTGACGGTACTACTTGCCCCAAGATCCATTTAAAGATGTACGTAGGGGCAATGCATCCTTTTGGTATAAACAATGAGCTCCTTGTTCAACTCTTTCAATAAACCCTTATTAATCCCTCCCTAAGATGGTTTATTAACTTAGATGACACCCAAAAATAGACTTGGGAGGACATTTGTAATGCATTTGTCAAAAAATATCATTACAATATTAAAGTGGACATTACAATAAGGGATTTAGAAAGCACTAAGCAGCTTTCGAATGAGACCTTCTCTACGTTCCTTACAAGATGGAGTACCAAAGCTGCTCTAATAGTAAACAGGCCGACTGAGCAAGAACAAGTGGATATCCTTGTCAAAAATCTGCTTCCGAATTATCGAAATCTCTTATTAACACAATACCCACCCACTTTTAAGGCATTGATCGCAACTGCATCTAAGGTTAAAGATCACCTCCAAAGCAAATTAAAAATTACCACCATTGACTTGGACATTAAGGAAGAATATAAACCCAACATTGAAGAGTTTGACTCTAGCTAAACCTGACCTATCTAGAATCAGCCCAAAACCTCATTGGCAATGAATGCCTCTTTTACCCATCAAACTTTCAAGCCACCTAGCGAGTTAACAAGGCAAGAAGGATACTAGCCAGAGTCGATATCATTGAGGTCTGAGTCATCATCATCTTTTTAAGTTTGACTATCAGAGTCATCTTTTTTAAGTCTATTTGTCATAGTCATCTTTTTCGAGTCTGTATGTCAAAGTCATCCCATTGAGTCTGTTGAAGTCATTCTTATTTTAATAAAGAAAGATGACATTATTTAATAAAATTCCTTTCTTATGCATTTCTTTTCATCCAATTTGAATGAAATAATGAATTTTTGTGCTAATAAGGAATCACATACAAAGGGTTAAGAATTTGTGTAAGGCCATAAGAAATGATCATTAAAGGTAGCTTTCACCAAAATTTCAATTCCTTGGAAAACATTCAGATTCCCCAAGTGGACATCCATGTCACTTTCTCTCTAAGCTGACACCCCTTTTAAGTGTTTTGCAAAACACCAAAGCTCACATCCTCGCTATAAACTGGGGGCAATCCTCAATCATCTTCACAAGCAAAGTAGAATAGATAGCTTTGCTAACTGAAAAGGGAAGGAAAACCAAAAATCCAACTGATGATCCAAACAAAATCAGACTTTTCCAAGCAAGACGAAACAAATAGCCTTGCCAACCAAAAAAAAAAAAAAAAGAGGAAAATTTAAAAAAAAAAGAGAGAGAAAAAATCAAAAAGAAAATTTAAAAAAAAAAAGAGAAACTTAGAAGGGTGGCTTAGAGCAAGTAATCAAAACCCATAAAAGCAGCTTAGCCAAAGGATGGAATCAACTCAATGCAACAATTCAAGATGGAACTTTATTTCATTCAGAATTGGATGCACTATCTAGTCCGTTAGTCCTATTTCAAGAAAGTCATTTTGTTAGTCTTACCTTTCACAGAGTCATAGCCCATTAAGTGTTTTCACCACTCTTGCTTTGAGTTTTTAGCCTTTTGTGTCTCATTCTACCATTACCACATCAGTTAGAGTCTAGTCTCACCTCCTAGTCTATTTGTCTAACTTAATGAGTCAACTCACGAGGTGGCATCCTACCTATCTCTTTCAAAAACACCTTTACCCCTAACTCCTTGATCAAGGCCTACTATCTCTTCAAGTGATCAACCATCCCATTCTTCCAAAGATTATGCATCCTGGGTATATTATTATCAAATTCATTAGCAAATTATCAAGGCTTGGATTCATTAGCAGAACCAAGGTCCATCATTAAAGCCCCAGTTTTTTGGCTAAACTGCCTCCTTTGGAATACTTGTGGGCTTCTTTAAGCTCAAGGTCTCTTTATCAATTTAGCTCAACTAATGAATCCACTATCCCAGACACTGTATTAGGTTGACCATCTTTACTTAAATCTTACAACCTGAATTTTCAAGTGACAGTCCTGGACCTAACACAACCTCACCTAACATCTTAAGTCCAATCTATCCTTCTAAGGACCTACCTAGCCTACCCTCCTAATGACCAATCCTTAGCCTATACCTTTCCCTACAAGGGCTAGACCTTAATCATAACTTTCCATTGGCAAACTGAGTCAAGCCACCCATGCCGACATTCCCACACCCCTCATCTTTCAGAGACATAACCTTCTTTAAATCTCATAACATTAAGGCTAAACAGATAGCTTTGATCCCAATTCCTCCCAACACCAAAGCTAAACAGATAGCTTTGATCCCAATTTTTCCAACACCATAGCCAAATAGATAGCTTTGATCCTAACTTTTCCCAATACCAAAGCCAAACATATAGCTTTAATCCTAATTTTTCTAAACACTAAAGCCAAATAGATAGCTTTGATCCCAACTTTCACAACATCAAGGCTTAACAAATAGCTTTGATCCTAATTTTTTCAACACCAAGGCTGAGCAGGTAGCTTTGATCCTAATCTTTCTTGCATCAAGGCCAAACGGATAGCTTTGATCCCAATTCTTCCTAAACATCAAAGCCAAACAGATGGTTTTGATCCTAATCCTCCTAAACGTCAAAGCCAAATGGATAACTTTGATCATGATCTCCCCAAAAGTAGGGCCAAACAGATGGCCTTGCTAAATTAGTTTAAATTCCCAAATCTTCCCCCTAGGTGGACCAAATCTCCAAATCCTAAAGTCTAGGCCAAATAGATAGCCAAAACCATCTTTACCTCCAAACATTGAGGCCAAACATATAGCCTTAATTGAAATTCACCAAGACCATTCTCACAGCCAATGTCAAGGTCAAACCGATAGCTATTGACAAACCCTCATTTATCATAGGGAGCCCTCCCAAAAGGTTCATATTCTTATACCATATTTAAACATCATAAGGTTCAATTTGCATAAAACATCAATGCCTTCATGCATGACAAACATAAATAGATATCATAAGCCCAAAATCTAACATGGGATAAGCCTATAGTTTGACATGGCATTACCTAGAATCTGATATGGCATAAGAACACATAAGCTTAGAGTCTGACATGGCATAAGTCCAGAGTTTGACATGGCATAAGTTCCAGGTATGACATAGCATAAGAATACATGAGCCAAAGATCTAATATGGCATGAGCATAAGCCCTGAGTCTAATATGGCACCTCTTTCTAGGGTTCACTATCATCAGAATTGCCTTTTGCTGAAAGCCAATTCTGATGAGGGGGTAGTTGTGAACCCTCAAATTCACACCTTTGAGATTTGGCCGTAGCTTAACACCTACTAAGATTAGTGAGTTATGCAGAGCCAATATAATAAATTTCCTCAAAATTACACTTTTAGATGACCATCACTCAATTACAAACCCATAGAATCAAACAAGGCCTAAATCAGATCAAGAAGGGGGTGCGGTAGCTCACGGGCTAGCTGCGGTAATTTGCAGCTGGCTGCGGCAACCGCAGCCTCTTTGCTACCTGTAGCAGCCAATTTGGCTGCCATAGAGGCTCTGTAGTTGCTGCAAAGTCTCTGTGATTACCACAAACTTTGAACAATTACCCCAATGTATTTTTCCTAGTTCCCACACCAAAAATTCATAGTTTTGAGCCCCCAAACTCTCCTTATAAATACCTTACACCTCCTAACAACTTCCACACATAATTACATGCTTCTATACTCTCCTTAAAGCTTTCTAAACCCTATTCCTAAGCTTTCCAATCATCAAAACCCTCTTTTGAAAATTCCAAATCTCTAAAACCCCATTCTAATATCTCTAAGCTTCCTAGTCAAGAAAAGGTGCAATTCAAGTTATTCCTTTCAAAAGGAATTTGTGGTACTCAAGCAAAGGTGTGATTCAAGTCCCTTCAAGGAGAGTTCATGCTATTCAAGAGTCCTTCTTCCAAAAGGAGTGCTCATGTTATCCCTAAGGAAAGTTGGAACTTAGATCTGGTGCCAAGCTCATTCCCTACATTCCTCGCCACTGAAAGCCAAAGGTAAAACTTAAAATTGAAATTTTTATGTATAAAAACTACAGGGGGGAGGGTGATTCCTGCATGAATGATTTCTAAACTAATTTTTTATGTGTTTTGATGAAAAATATTAGATAAAATTATATTTTTGCATATTTCTATAATGACCAAAAAGTTTCAGAAAATAAAGGAATTCAAGGATTTTGTGCTAGAATTTAGAAGTTAGAAAATTCTATTATTATTTTAACATGTGGCTGCTGATTTGTATATGATTGGATACTAATATGATATTTGTTTTGTTTGAATGAAAAATAATGATTTAAATCATGTGTTTGCATATCGCTGTAATGAACGAAAAGCATGGAAAACTCATGATTTTCACCTTAAGCCTTAAACTTTGGAATTTTCATACATAATTATTATCTATGACTATTGAATCATATATATGGATGTTCTAAACTGATATTTTCTATGATTGGATGAAGAATAATGGTTTAAATCACCTGTTTACATTACTATAATGACCGGAAAATACCAAAAATAAGAAAGCTCAAGGTTTTGCATCCTAAAACCTAAAATTGGAATTTTCATTTACATAACGCACCTATTGTTGCCAATTCATGTAGATTAATATTCTAAAATAATTTTTGTCATGTTTACATGAAAAATCTTGGTTCAAACCATGTTTCTATATATTACTGTAATAGATGAAAAGTGCAAAAAGTAAGAAAAATTCAGTTTTTCCTTTGATGATGCTTTCGGCCTACTATGGGATTTTTATCCCAATGTCTATAAATTTTATGTGATTTATTTTAATGATTATTAACATGTATGTATGTATAATGAATGATAAAATTGCATGATAGTTGAAGGAATGACCCTAGACAAGCCTAGAGGCATTTTGGTATATTTAAGTTATCTTAACCTTATATTGTGATTAGAATGTGAATGTGATTAGTTAATATAGAAATGGATTTTATGATGAATTAACAATGAACTAATGGTCTTGAATTAATGAAGTGATTGATTGAAGGAAATGGTCATAAGAGATAAGCATGATACTTGAAAGGTTATTTGTTAAGATGACATTTATGGAAGTGTTAAGCGTACTAAGATGATTATTACAGTGAATTGATATTAAGATAATGATATTGTGATGACCTTAGAAAGGTATTGACATGAGTTATGATGTATTTTCATGTGGGCTTATAAAGGCTAAGTGTACAAGATTTTTAAATTTAACATGTGATGTGCAAGTGATGGGTGCACTTCTATGTGCAACTCTAAGTGTATTTAAATGTTATATGTGCATGGGATAGTTATGGGATAGGGTAGCATTATGAATAAATAAATACTAAGTATTGAATTAAATATTATGTTAGAGCTTGAAGACTATTAGAAGTCAAGGGCTACAAGTACTAGGAGTAAAGGAACCACAAGGTGAGTAAACATTGTATTCATGCTCTAAGTGTGAATAAACATTATGTTACATCACAAGTATGTGATATCATGTTATGTGAGCCTTTAAGATCTTTGAAAGCCAAGTTCTTTCTATTCTAAAATATTATTATATGATTTCTTTATTAAGCTTGGGTTGCCAAAGGACAATTGGTCTAAAAACTATTTTTTGTTTATCCAATGATAATTTCTTGTGATTATTAGCCTAACTTATATTCTTTCTGGAGCTACACTATCATTGTATCTTTTGCTCAAAAGTTAAACCAATATTGTTATTAGGATACTTGTTATTGTTTCCTTATGTGATATTATTATTTGTGATTACCATTAGCTCTAACTATGGTACCTTTAACCCTTTATGCAGAAGTCCTCGTGCCGATGTGACAATTTTTATTTTTGATGTTTATTTTAAGTTGTTATTTATTAAGGTTTTCAAGTGAATTTTGAATATTATTTTCCTTATTGATTATATGTGAAGTGTCTAATTACCATCTTCCGCAATTAAAGGTTTTTACATAATATTATAAATAAGTTATTATAAAAGGTTTGGTATGATCCTAGGCATGATTTGTATATGTGTCAATGGGTTCTATAGGTGTAGGTGACCTTATGTCTCTCTATGTTCCAGGACCGTCATATCTCTAAAGTTGGGATGTGACAAAATTGGTATCAGAGACGTAGTTTTTAAGGTCTAGTTTA